>JALIGW010000148.1:130000-160000 GCA_023053685.1 Diadophis punctatus similis | reverse complement strand
TAGTCTGCTATAATCTTGAAGATGTCAGGTTGGGAAGTGGACACATTAAGGATCTGATCATGCGACCCAGAGTGATAAGGAAGGATTTTCTTGGCTGCACTCACTTCATTTTGAAAGAGTCAGCCGATTAACATCAATGTGACCCTTACAGCAGCTGCAAGTGGCCATTTTAATAGATAGCAGACAAATACTGCACCCATTCTCATTCAACATCTGAGCACATCTTCTGAATCATGATCAAATCCTAGAAAACTGTTTTCTGTGCTTCCAGAGCTAAGCAGGACTCATTCTGTCAGATTCTGTTGCAGAGTCAACTTTACTTTCTGCTTTGTTTACTCAATTTTTGTTAGAGAATATGTTCCTCATTAGCAAGGGACAGCCCTTTTCACAATTAATATGCACCAAAGTTTAATGATTCTCCATTTCTTTGCTCTTCCCTCTGACTATACTTGTCAAAACAGGTCAGGCTTCCTTTCTTCCATTAGCTTTCTACTGACAGGCAAATGCGTTTTCTTTGTAGCAAGCTTTTCTCACGCAAGTACAGTTTGGCTGCTGAAGTCATGTTCTTTGGTTCTGGCTGCATTTTTATCAATGTCTTTTTAATAGGACTTCACTGCATTTTAATCGTCTTTTTGATCCATCAATTTCATTTTCAATGTTTTCTATTGCTAGACACCTTGTGTGCTGTACCCTGACAGAAAGGTGTATGACAAAGACAGCAAGTCAACAACTTTTTTTATTTTTAAAGTGTTACTCAAAAATGCCATTGGTCATATTATTATATATTCTCTCCCCATCCTATGGAATCTGTTATGTTCTGGTTAGAGCTGGAAGTTTTCACTCAGGTCCAGCAATACTGAAGGGAACATGCTGGACCCTCATTGGTTATTTCAAAATGGTTTAGTTACAATCGTTACTGTCAGCTCCTATAAATAGGAGCCCTCTCTGAATGTGCTTTGCTGGTTGTACATCTATTGCAATAAAGAGCTGTTTGTCAAAGTCGGTCTCCTGTACTGAATCCACCATCTAACAGTGGCGACGAGGAAATCGGGAGCAGGAGAACAACGACAAGCCCCACGGGCTTTACAACCAGTCAGGCGACTCATTCTTCGCCTACTACTTATCTCATATCATGTCAGCGTTTCACCCACCGCCGCCATTCGACCCGGCCCAAGAGAAGTGGGAGTCATATATGAGGCGTTTTGAGTGCTTCCTGGAAGCAAATGACTTACTAAGCCTGGCAGACAATAGGAAAAGAGCTCTATTTTTAAGTCACTGTGGGCCAGAAGTTTTTGATACTGCAGAGGCCCTGTCTGCCCCAGCACCGATTAACACAGTGCAGTGGGACACGCTTAAGGAGTCGCTTAAGACCCACTATGCACCGACTCTTTCTAAAGTCGTACGTCGATATGAATTCCGTCAGCGCATGCAGCGGGAAGGAGAGACTATCAACCAGTACGTTGCTGCTCTCCATAAGGCGTCTGGTCATTGCGAATTTAGTGACCTAGATGATATCATGCTGGACCAGTTGATCTGCGGGGTTTTGGACCTCCGCCTGCAGCGCCGTTTGCTAGCTCGGCCTAAACTTACTTTGGTGGCTGCACTGGACGAGGCCAGGGCTGCTGAATCGTCCACCAATGCGGCTGAATCACTCCACCGTGCTGCCCCGTCCAGAAAAGAGGCGAAAACGGCACCGCTAACTCAGCCATCCATCCACATGGGGACGCTGGATGACGATGTTAGCAGTGATGACGAGGTTTACAGGACTGAACTGCGTCGCCCCCCCCGCAACCGCCCAGCGAGCCTTTCCGGGGGTGTGCTAGCTGCGGGGGACGGCACCCGAGATTTTCCTGCAAGTATCGTGGCATGACATGCCAACGGTGTGAGCGGCGTGGACATTTGGCTAAAGTTTGCCGCGCCACACTGCCAAATTCGACTGCGCGTGCGCCTGAGCCTTCACGGGCTGAACCGTCGCCAAGGGCTTGGCGCGAAGATTCAAAACGACACCAAAGATATTCCAGGCCGTTGCCGGCTGCCTATGATTCACATGTCGACAGTGCCCGTTCCCTGGGAGGGAAGAAAATCATGATGTCCGTCGTCATCGAGGGTGTGCCGTTTGAAATGGAATTAGATACGGGCTCGGCTGTGTCTATCATCGCCTGGAAAAATCTCAAGAAAGCCGTGCCCGGGTTCTCCACTGACCGCATACGAAACACCAGGTTCCGCCTGTCGGACTACCAAGGGAACAGGATTCCGGTTCGCGGCCAAGCCAGTGTCAAGGTCCAATTTAAACACTTTTCCGGACCGTTACAGCTCATCATTGTGGACGGTGACCTTCCGAGCCTTCTTGGACTGAGCTGGTTCGAAGCCCTTGGGCTGGAGGTCTCCGGAGTTAACGCTGTCGGGACAGAGAAATTAGATGACCTGTTTGACGAATTCCGTGATGTATTCAGCGAAGGGTTGGGCAAGTATGTGGGGACCCCAATCTCTTTTAGCCTGGACCCTAATGTTGCCCCAATCCGCTTGAAGCCCCGCCGGGTTCCCCTGCCCTTGAGGGAAAAGATTGACATTGAACTTGATAAATTGATCAAGCAGGGGGTACTCGAACCTGTGGATCATGCCCGGTGGGAAACCCCGATTGTCACGCCAATTAAAGGAGATGGTAGCATCAGGATATGCGCTGACTACAAGTGCACGGTGAACAAGGCGTTGCAGCAGAGTGCCTACCCTGTGCCAATCGTGCACCAATTGCTGCACTCGTTGGGGTCCGGACGCCTGTTTGCTAAATTAGACCTGGCACAAGCGTACCAGCAGTTACCTGTAGATGGCCCCACAGCAGAAGCTCAGACCATTGTGACCCACAGGGGGGCATTTAAATGCCACAGATTGCAATTTGGGGTTAGCGTGGCCCCGGGGTTGTTCCAGAGTGTAATGGAACGTCTGTTACAGAATATCCCCGGGGTCGTGCCGTACTTCGACGATGTTCTCATTTCGGCTAATGACATAGGCCAGCTTCGCTGTCGGGTTACAATGGTCCTTGAGAAATTACGAGCTGCCGGGCTGAAAGCGAAACGCAGCAAGTGTGTTTTGGGAGTCCCTGAAGTGGAATTCCTGGGGTATAGAATAGACAGGAGTGGTATCCACCCCACAGAAAGTAAACTGAAGGCCATCCAGGAGGCCCCGACACCCAGAAATCAGGCAGAGTTACAGGCTTTCTTGGGTCTTCTTAACTTTTACAGCCTATTCCTACATGATAAGGCAACGGTCGCAGAGCCCCTGCACAGGCTGCTAGCTAAAAACACTCCCTGGGTGTGGGGCCATAGGGAGGCTGCCGCGTTTAGCGCAGTTAAGGGGTTGTTAACCAACAACAGTTTCCTGATCCAATACAATTCCACTTTGCCAGTGGTCCTTGTTTGCGATGCTTCCCCAGTAGGGGTTGGGGCTGTTCTGAGCCATCGACTTCCGAATGGCCTCAAGGCGCCGATAGCGTATTACTCACGCACCTTGTCTAGCGCCGAAAGAAATTATGATCAGCTAAATAGGGAAGCTTTGGCCCTAGTAGCAGGGGTTAAGAAGTTCCACGAGTATTTGTTCGGTAGAGACTTCACCCTGGTCACAGACCACAAGCCTCTGTTGGGGTTGATAGCAGGGAATCGCCCCATTCCAGCTGCGTTGTCCCCCCGTTTTGCTTGTTGGGCCATCTTCTTGTCGGCATACTCGTATCAGTTGGTTCACAGGCCCGGGAAAAACATGGGGAACGCGGACGCATTAAGCAGGTGCCCATTGCCCGAGATACTGTCAGACATAGCTCTAGAGGCCCCAGTACTGTTGATTGACCTAGCAGACTCAGGGTTAGTCACCTCAGCTGAGGTGGCCAGGCACTCGGCCAGAGACTCCACTCTCCGGACTTTCCTTAACTGGGTGTGGAGGGGGTGGCCGAGAGGCCCAGTCAGGCCCGAGTTCAAACCGTACGAGCTTAGACAGCACGAACTGTCGGAGCAAGGGGGGTGCCTCTTGTGGGGGGACCGGGTGGTCATTCCCGCCAAATTGTGCACTGATGTACTATGAACCTTGCACGAGGGCCATCCGAGAATTGTGCGAATGAAGGCTTTAGCTAGGGGTTATGTTTGGTGGCCAAAGATGGATGAGGAGGTTCAAGAATGGGTAAACAAATGCCTGCCATGTCAGGAATCCAGACCGGCACCTCCCAAAGCACCGGTGCATGACTGGGACCTTCCAAAAAATCCATGGTCACGGCTTCATGCCGATTTCGCAGGTCCAGTCCATGGGCAAATGTTCCTGATAATTGTAGACGCTTATTCCAAGTGGCTCGAAATCTTCCCTATGCGGTCGACCACTGAGGAGTCTGTTATTAAGATCTTCCGGCGTCTATTTGCTACCCATGGCATTCCGGACACATTGGTAACGGACAACGGCCCGCAATTCACAGCCACAACTTTTGAGGGCTATCTGGCTAGTCAGGGAATCCGCCATGCGTTGTCCGCCCCATTCCATCCTGCGACGAACAGCCTGGTGGAACGCTTCGTGCGATCGGCCAAAGAGGGGTTAGCTAGATTGGGACCTGGAGATTGGCAGGAAAGAATAGACAAATTCCTCATAACTCAACACATAACCCCAAGTGCCACTACGGGACGCAGCCCAGCGGAGCTTTTAATGGGCCGCAGACTCCGGTCACTCCTGGACCGGTTACACCCTGACTATGTAATAAAAACCAAGACAGAAGGGACAAAGAAAACCAGGGTCTTTTCCACAGAGGACAGGGTGTTTGCTCGCAACTACGCCGAGGGGCCTTTATGGCTGCCAGGGGTGGTCGAGACAATTTTGGGACCCGTGTCTTATGCAGTCCGGTTACAAGACGGCCGCTTATGGAAGAGACACATACCAATTAAGACAGAGGGTACAGGAAGACCCCTCGGGTTCTGGAAACGTAACACCATGCATTCCTTTCCTAGCTAAACCACGTCCAGATGTCTCGGAGGCTTTGGAGTGCGAGACTGCAGGCCAACAGAGTCCCCCTGTCGAGTTAGGCCCTGAGGCGGAAGAACCCAAGAGCACTCCAGCTCAAGAGATGCATGACACAGCCCCCAGGAACGAAGCAGCTAAGTCAGACCAGGCTGCTGTAGTTCCCCCGACTGAAGTACGCAGGTCTGAACGGGAGCGTAGACGCCCCGCCTACCTTTGCGATTTCGTATGTCGGACGATTTCATCTAGAGGGGGAGGGATGTTATGTTCTGGTTAGAGCTGGAAGTTTTCACTCAGGTCCAGCAATACTGAAGGGAACATGCTGGACCCTCATTGGTTATTTCAAAATGGTTTAGTTACAATTGTTACTGTCAGCTCCTATAAATAGGAGCCCTCTCTGAATGTGCTTTGCTGGTTGTACATCTATTGCAATAAAGAGCTGTTTGTCAAAGTCGGTCTCCTGTACTGAATCCACCATCTAACAGAATCACTTCTGATTTATAACTTGGTAGATTCCTAATCTCATTTTACTTTTCTACCTTTACTTTCAAGGGTAGAATGACCTATGCAAGTTAGGAAAAATTAATCTAATCACATGTAAAACTCCACAATGAATGTTGCAGCCAATGTTCACTAAGATTCTAAGATCTAATTGTCTTAATCATGAATTACTGAATAAATTACAAATGTAAGGTTTGCACAAAATATTAAGAAACGAACAACCAAACCACACAATGCTTACAATATTGCGTGAATCTATAGAATTCACAGAATAATGGGATAAATTCACTCAGCAGCTCCATTTGTCAGAAGAAGATACCTAATAATTTAGGATTGCTTTTGAAAAATGCAATAGTTTCAGCACATAGCCAGTAGGAAAAGTTTGACAGGCAGGAATGAAGTGCCAGTCCTATGCAAGTTAACTTGTCAGTATATAGACTGCACACTAGTCTTATTATTGTCATTTTATTTGTCTCCCTCATTATTTCATCACTAACACTCCAAAGTAGGGAGAACATATTTAAAAGACAATGCTTATGGAAAATAACAGTCTTTGAATTAATTTTTAAAGTTTTAAAAATATGTTTATATGAATTGACCTTGAAATTTTGTTTTCTTTTACGACTCAAGTTACTGCGGGCATATGAGCTTGTGTTAGTTCAGGAAAGAATGCTTATTTATTTATTTGTTAAATTTATACACTCATCTCACTATCAAGCGATTCCAGGAGGTTTACAATAATCATAAAAAAAACAAGAGTGAAAAATATTAAAACATAAATATCAGATGACCAGAGATTAAATAATTTGAATTCCCAGAATACTACCAGATGAGGTGGGAATCTTCTTCCTAGTCCACTCAACCACCTGTTATAAAAATACAGTAAAGGAAACAGGAGACAGCAACACAAATAATAATTCTTACTTTAAGATTCAGAGGTTTATTTCATGAGCAATTTGGAAAATGAACAGCCATCATAACACAATTTATATCAATAACCCAGAGGTGGGTTCTTCCCGGTTCGGACCGGTTCACCTGAACCCGTAGCAAGCCCCTGGTGATGTCACGATTATGTCATGGAACCGGTTCTGTCAGTGCTGGTCCGTGGACACTGCCATCTTTTTTAAAAGAAAAAAATGATTTTTGGGGGAGGTTTTTTTTTGGGGTGTGTGATTTTTTTCCAGGTTTTTTTTCTTCTGTGCATGCGCAGAAGCCGAGTTTCCGGCACTGTGCATGTGTTGCCATCTTGTTTTCAGCTTTTGGGGGGGGGGATTTTTTCAGATTTTTTGGCACTGTGCATGCGTGTGCAAAGTGCGTGCGCGTCCACGAGGCGTGTCCACGTGCCGCGGGAGGAAGCAAACTGGCAGTGAGGTAAGTTAGAACCTAACCCTGCAATAACCCATTGCAATGAGATCCAGAGACAATAGCTAAGTCCAGCAAGGAATAGCTATGGCCAGTGGCCATGAACTCATTTCAAGACATTCTTTTTATACTTTTCTACAAGCATTTCACAACTTACTTCCTTGTTCTTTTTACTGACAGACAGTCTCCACATATACCTGTGTACAACTCAAACCTCTATCCATCAGCTACTTTCAGTTCCCTATTTCTCACAGTTTCAATGTTCTGATCACATTTCACAGCAACAGCTCAGCAGGATTACAAATACCGTATATACTCAAGTATAAGCCGAGTTTTTCAGCCCACTTTTTGGGCTGAAAAAAGCCGCCTCGGCTTATACTTGAGTCAGTGAAAAATTTGCCCGAAATGGAGGAGAAAAAGGGGCGGGGCCATGCCGCTGGGTGACGCTCGTGAATGGCCCGGCGCCCCTGTGAGTTTCCCCTCCCTCTGTGTCAGTTTGCCGCGCAGCGCGCACCACACCATCCCCCCTCCTCACGTTCTAATGTAATGCAGGGCTGTCTTACGATTCCCCTTCCTCCCCCTCCTGCCGCTCTGCAACGATGTCCCACCTCCTTCTTGTTGATACCATATTGTTTTTATTGACCCTCTTTTCCACTTACAGAGCTAGTTTACTGTTTTTCTTTGAAATAAATATTCAAAAACATTATTGGTATCTATTTTTATTTTTGAAATTTACCGGTAGCTGCTGCATTTCCCACCCTAGGCTTATACTCGAGTCAATAACTTTTCCAGTTTTTTGTGGTAAAATTAGGTGCCTCGGCTTATATTCGGGTCGGCCTATACTCGAGTATATACGGTAGTTCTGATACAGTTTGAAATCTTTCTATCTAAAACTTTGGTTCATGTAGTTCTTTTAGGGCCTGCTATCCTTTTGAGACCTATGGATTCTGGTAGTCCAATAGGCTATTTTTCCATTTCTCACACACCACTAACATGAAATGCTCCCATTGGGATCCTAAATCAGTCTGCAGAGCCAATTTTGTGGAAGGCCACTGTGGGGGCAGATCTCACTTTGAGGTGCATGATGTTCCAGTGGGTGGAAAAGGCCTCTTTTTCTGTACCCCACCAGGAAAAATAATTCCTTGACCAATGGGGCCTGCAGCATGTCCTTTTGACAGAGCAAATGGGGTAGGCCAATCCCCCACTTGAGGAGAAATGTTGGAATGATTTTAGAATGTTAGCACTATATTAGGATGCTTTGGTGATTAACTTTATATTAGAAAGTTAGCTTTATATTAGTAAGTTAGTAGTATTATAGAATCTTAATGAGAAGGTCATTAATGTGCACATGCTGAGACAGAAGTGAAAATTGTTGTGGAATGAAGAATAAAAAGGAGACAGAACCTTTGGATGGGTTCTCCACCAAACTGTGCCATGGAGGATTGGAAGGATGATGAGCTATGCTTGCAGTGTCATGTTGTGGTAAAAGAGAAGAGTCAGATACCATGCCACTGGAGGAGTGAATTAAGTGTGGGTATGCAGTTGCCATTATGAACTTGTATATCTGTGGCAGACAGAAATGGAAGAGAAATAGTGGTGTTGTATCACTTTTCATCATACCTTCTCCTGAAGTTACAACAGAGGAGAGGAAGTCTCCTGAGGAGCTGTTTTGTGTCTGTAAACAATTTAGAGTGGAAGGGGTCTAGTTTATAACAATAGCATTTTGTGATATTGTATATGATTTATTCTGCCTAGATGGGATTTTATTGCATTTACCGCAGTAAACTACAAGAAATGTCTATATTTATTAGGAGGTTTTGAGTTTGCATGAGTGGGTGGGTGATGGGGTAGGCAGGGGATCTTCCCTTCTGGTCTTTGCTGCTCTTAATCTATAGATTCAACTAATAAGTGCTCATTTGTTATATACAGTGTAACTAGTTCACTTCTTAGCTATAGCTACCTACTTTGGGCTGCAAAAATGTGAATATCCACTCGATGGTAGCAAAGAGATAGACAAAACTCTAACTTTCTGCTGTTCAAATAGTGATCATTCGGATTTTAGTAGTCCAAAACTGGGACTAGTATCTTAGGTTGGGGAAAGAAGAGCTATTTCTTAAGAAATTTACTGGGATTCCTTTTCACTGAACTTCTAAAACAGTGATGGCGAACCTATGGCATGGGTGCCACAGGTGGCACGCGGAGCCATATCTGCCGGCACGTGAGCCGTTGCCCTAGCTCAGCTCCAGCGCGCATGTGTGTGCCCACCAGCTGATTTTTTACTCACACAGAGGCTCTGGGAGGGCAATTTTGGCTTCCGGAGGGCCTCCGGGGTGGCAGGGGAGAGCGTTTTTACCCACTCCAAGCTCCAAGAAAGCCTCTGGAGCCTGGGGAGGGCAAAAAACAGGCCTACAGGGTCCACTGGAAGTCGGGAAATGGGGTGAGTGGGGGGCTTTAAATTATGGGTGTGGGCATGCACAGGTGCGCGATAGCGTGCGTGCGCACTATTTTGGCACTCAAGGAAAAAAAGGTTCGCCATCACTGTTCTAAAAGGTTAAGATCATGTCAGTCAAGTATTTTGGGTGAGAAGAGAATGCTAGATACTTCTAATTATCTGCAGAAGATCATTCTGGTTTGATTTGAAAAAAAAAGAATAATTTACTTGGAACCAAAGACAGCCTTTCTTTCACTACACAGGCCATAAATGTAAGGTCTTTTTTCCCCATTTGGTTTAAATAGACTTCCATCAGAAATTCGAAGCTACGCTAATGCTTGAAATCTTTAGATATTTACTGGAAAATTGAGAAAAGGTATCTATTGACATCATTCTGGTAGGATGTTCTAAAAAAAACCAACCAAAGAAATTTCACCGTAAAATAAAAAGTAAAGATCGTATTTTATGGGGATGACAATCTTGCTTAATGAGTGACCTGAGACATTAAATTAGTGTAACTGTTAAATCATTTGAAATATGGCTTCAATAAAAATAAATCAGAAGCCCTTTATAAGAGGGATGTACAGACTCTCTTTTGACAGTGATCTGTTTACATTTTGTAAAGCATCTAAGAAATGTATAAATCTGGAACCTCAGAAAGTGCAACCTTGTACTGCAAGCATCTTCTGATCATACCAAGGGAAATTTACATAGCATAGCTAACATGTATGACAATCTCAGCATATCAACCTTTGTTTAAAGACATTTGTTTGTTTAAAGACATGTCTTTAAAAAAAATCAACATAATCAGTGGATTACATAATAAGAGTCAAATATTTGTACAAAAATTAATCAATTGGTTAAATATTTTATTGTTAATTGTTAATAGGTGTCGCAGAAGAGTGTCAGAGTACATGGGTTTTTGAGATAAAGGACATTTTTAATTTTAATATTTTAATATTTAATTTTAATATTTTTTCTATTTTAATGATTAGCTTATAACCAGAACCAGTCAATCTTATAGTGTTAGACCAGGAGTGTCAAACTCGATTTCATTGAGGGTTGCATCAGGATTGTGTTTGACCTTGGGGGTGGGGGGCAGGGGGGCATGGCCAGCTCAACTTCACTCATGTTGTGGGCGCCTGTAGAGGCTCAAGCATTCTGTCAGTGAAAAGGGGCTCCCGAGCTCCGTTTTTGGCTGCAAAGGCCTCCTGCGATCCTCTGCCAGTGAAAGCGGCCCTCCCAAGCTCCGTTTTCTCTGGCAGAGGCACTGCGGGGCAGTCCTTCACTGTTTCCAGGGCGGCCCCGCGGGCCAGTTCTAAGCACCCTGCAGGCCAGATTCGGCCCCCGGGCCTTGAGGCTGACACCCCTGTGTTAGACTATGAAATAAAATATTTATTATTCCCTAATGGAAATTTATTATATTTATTATTCCCTCAATGAATACAAAGACACTTAAGGATAAACAAATCTACATACTGGTATATTCAAACTGGAAACCAGGACACATTTACACTGAAGGACATATTGATTTATTGACAGGTACAATATTGGAGACTGAAAATGGCAACCTGGAGTGTGTGTGTGTGGGGGGGAGTGCTGTTTAAAGCCCTCTTCATAGGCTAATGTAAATTACCATCTTCATATATTTGGTTACTTTTCAACTACATTCAATTGGCAGCAATACAATAAGGTACTGCAGTCAATATGATTGATAAGGTTAATCTTACCTATTGGGTTAATTCATATGCATATTAAAGTATATGATGAAGAGTGGTTAAAATGACTTCACACTTTTCTATACAAATGGGCTTTTTTTTTTAAAACTTAAAACAAAAAGCCTAGGAATCTGCAGCTAAATTATTGTTTTAGCTTAACTGTTATCTGAAAAACCTTGGTTCCCCTTGGGCTGCTGTTAACAAATCTTTACAGTTATGTAAGACTACCTTTTGATAAAGAAGTGATTATACCCTGTAGAGTTTCAAGAGAGTCTATAGAGGTATTAGAAATAAGTTCCAACTTTGCTGAGATTCCATATAAAGCCTTTTCAATTTCTGCTACACCCAGCCTGGGGAATAAAAGTCTTAAAAATTTATGGAAACTGTTTGGATTGCCATAAGTACAAAAAGAAGTACCTCTGGCTAGGAGAGGCCTCTATCAGCTACAGTTTTCATGGTGCCTTGTATGCCAAATTGTGTAAAATGTATGGCACTGCATTTTAACTCCTGAGTTACACAGATACAGTAGCCTGCTATCTTATTGGTAAAGTGTGTCTCCAGATCACAACCTAAATAGAGGAAAACCCTGTATTTAAGGATAAAACCAGTCAACTGTTTCTTTGCTATGGTAGTCTTTCCAATAGTAATCCTCCATGCAGTCTGAAAAAATGCACACAATATCTAACAAATAACCAACTCTGTGTGATGTGCGAAGCTCATTTGCAACTATTAAACCAATCCTTCCAAGCGTAGTCTGGTTGCAGGCCATGTTGGTTCACTCAGAGCCACACAGTATAACTTAGAAGTAGGACAATACGAACACATGATTTGAGCCTCTTGATGTACAAAGGGGACATACTGTGCAGGCAGTTCAAAACTGTGACCCTCCCTCCCTTTGTTTGTGTGCATGAGTTTGTGAGAAAGATGGACTGTTTTACTAGTGATTTTGTGACCATTGGTTATCTGTCTGGAAGTCTCTGTGCACTTTACACATTTCCGATATTGATCTTCACTCTGGCAGATCCTCTCCCATATTAATCTATAGGAGAAAGTATTAAAGTTTGTTGCAAAATCAAAACCAGAAGCACACACAGATGACTGATTCAGCTGGACTCAATAACTTCTTTATAAACATAATAATATATATATTTACAATATCATTAGCAGAGTTCTTCTTCAATGTAGCAACAGTTAAAAGTAAAACACAAGCAGCTTCTAGTTCTGAGTTCAGAGAGGACAGAGAGCACAGAGTGGGCAGAAAGTAGAGTGGCCTCTCTCTGGAGCCACACCCAGCCTTAAGCTAAAGCTTCCAGTTTCGATTCTCTGCACAGACTCAGAAGTAGTTAGCTCCCATTGGCTGACTTAGTTACTATGCCTATTCATTGGCTAACCTTGTTAACATGGCTCTCCCAGTTCATGAATACCTTAACAGAAAACAGCACTTGAGTCAAGTCCTCAACTTGGAATGTTGCAGCCAAAATTAAACTAAAGCAGCTGGCTACCACATCAGCATGTCAGGTTCTACCAGTAATATCAGATGAATCCCAAAGATGTGCTTCATTCCAGTGGTCCCCAACCTTTGCAGCTTGGTGGCCTGATTGTGGTGGGGGGAGGAGAACTGGGCTGTGTGAGTGGTGGGCCGATGCGCAGATGTGCAGCTCAACTTGTGTGAATGGTGGGCTGGTGCACATGTATGGAATTGCCCACTGGCCTGCTGCTTGCACAAGTTGAGTTGCGCACGCATAGGCATGCGTGCTCCAGCCATCAACTCACGTGGTCCAATTCCAAATAGGCCATGGCCTGGTAGTGGACCGCAGTCCAGGGTTTTGGAGATTCCTGCATTATATCTTGCTACAATAATCTTGGAAATCATAACTATCTTGCAGTAGAGCATAACTAAAAGCAGCACGGAAGATGGAAGTTTCAGCCAAAGTTAGGAACGTTCTTTTCCTCCAGGCAACATCTCCATATGCATATAATGAGCCAGCAAAAATAATCTCAGTTTTTGCAAAGGTTGGATCCCTGGCATTTAGCTTGAAACAATTTGGGCTGGAGTTATGGCATGCTTGATTCTAATTCAGGAACCACCTCCCTCGACTGGGATGTTGGTGTGCTCATTTGTTCAAAAGCAAAATCAAACCAACCTAGAACTAAGGAGAAACTTCCTGACTGTGAGAACCATTAATCACTGGACTGGCTTGCCTTCGGACGTTGTGGATTCTCCAACACTGAAAGGCTTTTAAGAAGAGATTGGATATCTATTTGTCTGAAATGGTATAGGATCTCCTAGCTGAGCAGCGGGTTGGACTAGAAGACTTCCTTCCAACTCTGTTATTCCATTTTACTAAGCCTGGTAATATGCTTGGCTAAGTAGCAATCGTGGAGGCTTTTGCTGATGGAGAGGCAGCCGAGATGGCGCAGTGGTTAAATGCAGCACTGCAGGCTACTGCTAGTTCAGCAGTTCAGCTGTTCAAATCTCACCGGCTCAAGGTTGACTCAGCCTTCCATCCTTCTGAGGTCGGTAAAATGAGGACCCAGATTGTTGGGGGCAATATGCTGAACTCTGTAAACCGCTTAGAGAGGGCTGTAAAGCACTATGAAGCGGTATATAAGTCTAAGTGCTATTGCTATTGCTATGGATCCAGGCAAGGTGTAGTCATTCATCTAGTATGATGTTGAAAAATATTAATTCCGGAAGCAGCCCCAGAAAAGAAAAAAAAGACAGAAGGATTTCTTCAACCCTGTGAAAAGGAGGTAGTATTAAAAAGACTGCTTCCTCCATAAACCACTGGAATACAAGAGGGAGGGAGGGAGGGAGGAAGGAAGGAAGGAATGAAGGAAGGAAGGATGGAAGGATGGAAGGCAGGGAGGGAGGGAGGGAGGGAGGAAGGAAGGATGGAAGGCAGGGAGGGAGGGAGGGAGGGAGGAAGGAAGGAAGGAAGGAAGGAAGGAAGGAAGGAAGGAAGGAAGGAAGGAAGGAAGGAAGGAAGGAAGGAAGGAAGGAGGACCATATCAGACCTGCACATTCTGTTAATACAGCCTATCTCAATAAAATTAGTTCTGTTCTTCTCGTGGAGTCTGTTTCCAAATCTGGACAACCTCAAAGGACTGATATTGGCATAGGGAGGCAGAATTGGCGATCTCAGGGAAACTGATGGATAAAACAAGATTATACTCTTTTTTTACATAATAGAGCCTTTGCTTAAAACAAAGAATTTACAAAGCCATAGCTAAATTATTTTAGTTTAACGGTTATCTGAAAAACTTGGGTTCCCAGTGCTAATGTTAACAGCTCCCCATGCTTAGTATAATCCTTCACAGCTAGCTTGCATTCTTGCAGTTAACACTTCCACTTATCTTGTTAGTGCTGTGCTACCTCAGGCACAGCGGAGAATTTCAGGCGCCTAATTATTTTTTGCTGAATTTGCAATGTGGCCTAATAAAAGTATATATATAAAACTTGGGGCCCAAAATTAAACCTTCATATTTACCCTGCACCTTTTACCCAAGTGTGTTGTCCTTGTGGAATTTCTGCCTTTCTCTGGAACCCTCTTATATTTTATCTCAGTCTGCAAGTTAGTTACCCATGTCAGAACTTCAAAACTTGTTTTACAGGAGTTGTGGGAAATGAGTGAAGAAGAAAGAAGTTTGAAAAACAAATACTAATACTTCCTTCCACTCACCCAAGCTGCTACTATTTAGAGTATTTTTTTAACTAAAGCTGTGGAAGTCAATAGTTTGACTTTATTAATTTTTTTTCATTCATCTAGCTTCCCTGTAATAGTTTTCTCTATTTATCAATGTTTAATTCAAATTAATTAATGCCTTGAAGGAAACACAAAATCCTGGGCACTATGTGCATATTGCAATAAAGTGAAGTCAGAAAACAAATCATGTAAATAAATAAGATGAATAACCAAACCATTTAACATAAAAAGTAGTGGTACTGGGTTTAAATTAATTAGTTAAAAGCTTGTAACTAATGCATGACTTAAATTGATACTTTGCTTTCAAGCATTATTTTTTTAAATAAAGTTCTCAAGTTCACTCTTTAGAACGAAGCAAGAAAAGGGTACTTTAATAAAACAAAAATAACAGATTCGTCAGTTTCTAAACAGGAACTAAAACAGTCCTTGATCATAGACAGAAAGAAAACCCTGGGCACACATTCCCTAGAAGAGGTTTCTGCAATAATTTTTATATGTGAAATATCAATTTGATATATTGCAAAAATATGCAAAGTACATTTCTTCTCCTTTCTAAAGAGGTCAATGACCGGTTTAGACTGCAACCAAAAAGTTACGTTCTTTCCTTAGGATCCTGCTGTATCCAGAAAAGAAGAAAGGGTGGGAGTGGGGGTGGGGGATAGAAAATTGAGTGCCTAGAGGGGAAAAAGTGAATCCTACTCTTTTATACCAGAATACCATGTCCTATTCTTTGGTACCATTTACCTCCAACGAATTATCACTGAACAGATGCCAATAAATTATCCTTGATGGAGTTGCCTATCCTTGGGAAGTAGGGAGATCAAAGTTGGCCCCATTTATGTTGGATATATCTTTCCCTCATTTTGTCCCAATCCAAAGATTCAGATGGGCAAATATGGACTTCAGTAGAAGAGACTGTATAAGTGTATTCATTAGGTACCGGTAGATCCATAAGCTGATTAATTTCATTCATTAATTATGCAATGGAATCCATCATCATTTATTCTTTTGTTTTCCAAAATATTTCTGACTAAACGAAGCTAAATCCATTAATCTATTTTTTAAAAATACTTTCAGAATTTAATTTGGAATGAATGACTAAATCTGAGATCCATAACCCTTTGTTAGGGAAGTCAAGAAGAAAGCCATTCTTGACCCAGATAGATATTAGTTATCTTGAGTACCAGAGTACTACTACCAGAGTAGAAAGGCAGAATCAGCCACCAACCAACCCTTTCCCTTCTGTTTACACCATACATTTATTGAAGGAAAGAGATAGGTGTTTTTTTTAGACTCTCTAACAATTCTTCCTTGTTCTTTTCAGGTTCTTGTCACACTACAGGTAGTCCTTGACTTATGGCCACAACTGAGCCCAAAATTTCTGTTGCTATGCAAGACAACAGAATGTTAAGTGAATTTTGGCCCATTTTATGACCTTTCTTGTCACAGTTGTTACATGGATCACTGCAGTTGTTGAGTTAATAACAAGGTTGTTAAGTGAATCTGGCTTCCCCATTGACTTTGCTTGTCAGAAGGTCCAACAAGTGATCACATGATCCTGAGACACTGCAATTGTCCAGTTGCCAAGAGTCCATTTTTTGATTAGATGATCATGGGGATGCTGCAATGATTGTAAGCGTGAAAACTGGTCATAAGTCATTTTTTTCAGTGCTGTTATAACTTCAGTCACTAAATGAATGGTTGTAAGTCGAGGACTACTGTATTTCCAATACTTTGCAGTTACTTCCAGTGTTTACTTGGAAGTAAACCCTATCATTATCAACGGGTTACATTAGTGAGTACCAGCTTAACAAAAGTGCATTTTTATGCGATTTAAGATAGCCTTTTTAATTTTCTTCAAAGTATTTTTTGCTCTTTTTACATACAGTAAGTAATTCCCCACCAAAAGGCATATTAATAGAAACCTCCATTTCCATACAACATCTGAAAGTTAACATCTGTTGCCTTTTAATTATTGTCAAAAAGCTCCAACAGATTAATAAAGCAAAAACCAAGCTTTAGTTCTGGTAGTTGAGTAATGCTCAGATACATTTTCAATTTCAGACAGCTTTATTATATATACATTGTGTGTGTATGTGTGTGTGTATAAATATATATTATTATATCATAGTATAGCATAGCATAGTTATAATAATAATTTAATATAATGTAATGTAAGTATTGTAATGTATTGTAATGTAATATATAATATATAATGTAATATATAATAATATGATATGATATGATATATTATATTTAATATAATATAATATAATTACTAATATTAATACTATACTATTTTCTGTTCTACACTATACTACACTACACTACACTACACTACACTACACTACACTACACCACAGTATACTATACTATACTATGTTCCATTCCATTCTACTCTACTCTATTGTTACTATACTACTATACTGTACAGTACTGTACTATACTATAATATATTTAAGAGCTGTCATACATTTGAGTCTGCAATCTTAATTCCAACAGCTATCATCAATATTGAAAAGACCATTATTTTGGAGTGTTACCTACCTTTATAATTTCAGTCTTTGAAATACTAAAGGTGTCCCAAACATTTCCATTACATTACTGAGTCATCATATAAGTTTTCAAGCTTTGAGACATCACAAACTCTACAAATAAATTACACAAACAGTTCTGTAAAAACAAACAAACCTATTGAGATGCATAAAGCTGTTCATGTCCATTTAATTATTAAATGAAGAAGGTCTCATTCTCTCTATCCCAGAAGCCTCAGAGTTATCATCTCACCAAAAGTAGATCCATTAAAATATTGTAGTTATGTGACTTGCCTTGCAGCACTGTAAATTATTCAAAAATTCACATTGTATTTGCTCACCTGCAACTTACATAATACATTCAAATTAATTTCCACATTTCCATAGATCCATCTGCTAAGGACAATTACCTTTATTACCAGGTACAAGTGTTCAGTTTAAATAGAGAAAGGAAGGAGAAAGATAGTGAGGAGCATTTTATCCATCTCAAAAGAAGGTCTGTTGGGAATTCTTCCCACTTAGTCGCTGGGGTCCTATAAGTGATTTGGAGTGATTTGATCTGTCCATCCCAATATGTGAATTGTTGTTATACCAACAGCATTTGCAATTTATTTAAGCCATTTTTCAACCTTGGATTTGGTTCAGTATATTTTAAAAAAACTATTATGAGAAAACAAACTATATTAACAGGGCAATCATGACTAGCTGAGGAACAAGTGTTAAAGTTACCAAGTTTGGAAATCCCTGGTCTAAGACATTTCTTAGAAACCTGTAGAATGTCTCTGTAAGGTAAGAAACCTCATTGTTACATCAGCAATGATTTGCACAGGCCCAGGGAATATTTAAGGTACCTGATTTAAGATGAGACAATTTACATTAAAATGGGAACACAAAATTAGCTTTTAGTGTATGACAAGTAGAAAAGCAGACAGTGATGCAAATTTCTTTTTGTGACTGAAATTACAACAACCAACTTTGGTGGTGGACACTTACTGTATTTCATCATCACAACTTACAGTATCTAGGTTTATAAAAAACTAACTAGCCATAGCCCATTGTGCAAATGCAGTTGCTTCATCTAGTTAAGCATGTTGTATGAACTCAAACCGAAGTGTTTATGGTGGAATTCCATTGCTGTGTCTTTCAGGATTGTACATAGAGGCTGTTCTCTGTGCTAACAGAAGTAAAACATCTGGCTCTGCAGATGTTGCTGAACTACAACTCCAAGAAGTCCTAGTCTATGTAGCCAATACAGCCTTGCTTGATACTTTTATATAATAATAATAATAATAATAATAATAATAATAATAATAATAATAATAATAACAACAACAACAACAACAACAACAACAACAACAACAACAACAACAACAACAACAACAACAACAGAGTTGGAAGGAACCTTGGAGGTCTTCTAGTCCAACCCCCTGCTTAGGCAGGAAACCCTACACTACTTCAGGGAAATGGTTATCCAACATCTTCTTAAAAACTTCCAGTGTTGGAGCATTCACAACTTCTGGAGGCAAGTTGTTCCACTGATTAATTGTTCTAACTGTCAGGAAATTTCTTCTTAGTTCTAAGTTGCTTCTCTCCTTGTTTAGTTTCCACCCATTGCTTCTTGTTTTACCCTCAGGTGCTTTGGAGAATAGTTTGACTCCCTCTTCTTTGTGGCAACCCCTGAGATATTGGAAGACTGCTATCATGTCTCCCCTAGTCCTTCTTTTCATTAAACTAGACATACCCAGTTCCTGCAGCCATTCTTCATATGTTTTAGCCTCCAGTCCCCTAATCATCTTTGTTGCTCTTCTCTGCACTCTTTCCAAAGTCTCAACATCCTTTCTACATCGTGGTGACCAAAACTGAATGCAGTATTCCAAGTGTGAAATAGTTGAAAGCAGTGACTGCAGATTTGAAAAGAACATTGCATTTTTTTTAAAAAATGAACATTTTGTCTCATAAATGCAAAGTTAAATTTTGTCATGATTAATTTAATTATCCCTCCAAATGCTACATATTTCACAACATTTATTCTGAGTAAATATGCTTAAAATTAGGCTGTAACTAATTCCCCATCTACAAAGCAGTTACATTTTTAAAAGAATGCCTACAGCCAACAAACATTTGCTACTTTTTCATTTTTTTTGTTCCTTTTGTGAATAGGAAGGGCAATCAAGATAATGAACAGGAGAGAGGTGAGAGTTCCTTGCAGTGGGGGAATTGTCTTATTATTAGGGCAGCCAGTGGAGACCTGTCTTCCTTTATTTCTATTATTTTAAAAAATACATCCTGTATCCTTCACTTGCTGCAGAGTGGAGACACTCTTCCAACTTGCAGTTTTCACCCCTCCCCCATGAATTATTACCTGGTTATTTGTGTGGTGGATGGCTTTTAATGGAAGTAAATCAGATCCCATTGATCACCTGAAGATAATATCTTTTTTTCCTCCTGCAATTTTTTAACTGCAATTTTCTCACTTCCCATATAAGGGGGAAGTAGACGAAAGAGACAAGGACTAAAGAATTTCATGGAGGGTGGGGCTCACCCTGACATTATTCCCAAGACAACAAACAATCAATAGACTAGGACTGGCTGCCCAGGATGAAATGTGAGGTTAGAGGGACCGTCCTTGAACCAACAACTATCTTTAAATATAGTTCTAAAACCATATAACTATTCCAAAAGATTTATGAATGGCCACAGAAATACACAAAGCATTTACTTTAGTCCTTAGAGGACAAACTGTAGCCTAGTTGTACCCTTCACTTAAAAACACTATAAGTTCCACAGTTACCAGTGTGTTCCACAAGCTTGTGTTACCTCTCATTTGACAAATGAAGAGAATTGGTACTTGTACCAATGACTGCTAGTTCAGCAGTTCAGCTGTTCAGCTGTTCAAATCTCACCAGGCTCAAGGTTGACTCAGCCTTCCATCCTTCTGAGGTGGGTAAAATGAGGACCCAGATTGTTGGGGGCAATATGCTGAACTCTGTAAACCACTTAGAGAGGGCTGTAAAGCACTATGAAGCGGTATATAAGTCTAAGTTCTATTGCTACTATTGCTAATATAAATACTTGTACTCTGCAACTCATTATGCTGATTCCTAATCTATGTAAGGCAGGGGTGACAAACTGGTGGCCCCACGGGCTGGATGCATCATGCTCTGCAAAGGGAAAAATGTTGCGATGCGTCACGTGACGGCAACATAATACAGCGAGTTTGACACCCGGGATGTAGGAAGTTAAGCTGGAGAAACAGAAATTAATGGTTCCCAGGTTAAAGAGAAATGTATCCACATAAATTGTGCCTTTTAAGGCCATCCAGAGAATGACCAATCCATTGACATTGAAAGACGGGAGGGAGGGAGGGAGGGAGGGAGGGAGGGAGGGAGGGAAGGAGGGAGGGAGGGAGGGAAGGAAGGAAGGAAGGAAGGAAGGAAGGAAGGAAGGAAGGAAGGAAGGAAGGAAGGAAGTGCTCCCAGATCTGTTCACTCTTGGCTACACATAGGCATTATTTTCTTTCTACTACAGTATATTAAGCACATCTGTTGGTAGGTAAATGTTTTGATTATTTCTCAATAAAGAGACAAATTTTGGGTAGTCACATCTGCAAGCCTTCTGCTAATTAAGCTATATCTTGATTAAGGAATTGGTTCTGGAGAGCAAAGTTGTACAGCATCATTTGTTATGAAGCCTGACAATTGACTTACTATATCAAGCCCTTTTAATTTCCTTATATGGAGGAATTGACACTGTATTTGAAACTGTCTTCGGATATAAACAGGTGAAATATCTGAAATATATATATTCAAATATGGGTGAAAAGAATTTACCCCAAGGAACAAAAAGGACAGTAGGAAAGGGGAAGAAAAACTCTAAAAACATATTCATTTTGGCTGAATGTTTTTCCCAAAGAGAATCCTTTTCAGGTTTAGAAACATTTGGCTAGCCCTTTGCTTATCCTGTGCTTGCCATTTTTACCTGCTTATATATGTCTTGGTCCCAGCCAGGGCAAGGCTACAAGTGCCAAAATAGCATGAAAGTCTGTTGTCACGCTGTTTACCAGCCCAACTGGGAAGTTAAATGGCAGGTACTTGAGATATCATGTTGAAACATATGGTCTTTCTGACATCCAGGGGGCACAGTTTGCCCTAACCTTCAACCAAAAGCAGACTGTGTGCCTTGCACAGAAATAGAATGACCCCAAGCTCCTGGCAAGACATTCAAACATTGTCTGAATTTGGCCTCGTCTGTAGAACCGCAGGAGCTCGGAAGCAGAATTTTCATTGACCATGCTGTTTTCCATATGGTTCCCCCAGCAAACAGAATGCTTCTCCTGCTAGACACTGAAGGAAATGATAGTTTGTTAGATTGTGGAGCTCACAAAGAAAATGGTAAAGACAAGAAAAGGCCCATAGAGAGGGAAAGGTTGCTATGGCATCTCGGCAACCAATGACAACATGGCAAGGAAACAAATTTTGGCACAATCTAGAGCCATTCTGAAGTATGTGACATATACCATGCACCAAACTGCCTGAGAAAAAATATTCTTGGTTCTTTTTGTCACTGGAACATAGTTTATTTTATTGCTAGAGAGGAAGGCAGCTTACGAAGACATCATAGACCATAGCACAGGATTTTGCTTCAATGAAGAAAGTGAAACTAAAGGATTGTATTCATTTGTGACAATAAGTGAAATCTAGCAAATTTCTCCTTCCTGTTGACATGGCTTCCATCAGCAGAACTCAAAGCTGACAGTAAATTTCCTTTCTTCTGTAACTACTTTGAGCCTTTACCCTCTGTTCCACATGGTTATGGGAGCAAGAACGGATCAGAAGGATACAGAAGGAAAAAGTTCCACCCAGTTGTGCAACATATGATTTAACTTAGCAGATGAAATATAAAATTAGCTGTAATGAAATTTGGTCATGTGGTCTTGCAGATTTTGGAGGAAGGAATGGTAAATTGAACTGACAACCACAACAGAATGAAGAACTGGTGAGTAGACCAGCCCTTTGAAATTTCTTTCTGAACAAGGAAGGGACTTAAAATCGTCCACAAGTGTTCCAGGCTTGTGATTTCCAGACAGCTTAGACCAGTGATGGCGAATCTTTTTTGGTTTGCGTGCCAAAAGGGGGGGGAATGTGAGGGTCATGTGTGCATGCCCACACCCATAATTCCATGCGCACCCCCCATGCATGCGCGCGAGACATCCCCTTGCTCCCGGAACACAATGGCATGCCCGTTTTTCGCTCTCCCCAGGCTCCAGAGCCTTTCTAGGAGCCTGGGGAGGGCAAAAATGGCCTTCCCCACCCCCTGGAGGCCGTCCGGAGGCAGAAAATGTCCCATTTGCCAACTTCCAGTTGAACCGGAAGGCCCGTTTTTTTGCTCTCCCCAAGCTCCAGAGCCTTTCTAGGAGCCTAGGGAGGGTGAAAACGGCCTTCCCCACCCCTTCCAGAGTCTGGAAACAGGCTGTTTCCCGACTCCCAGGGGGCCCAGAAGGCCCGAAAATCAGCCGACCAGCGCACACATGCGTGCCGGACCTGAGCTCGCGTGCCCACCGATATTGCTCCGCGTGCCACTTGTGGCACCTGTGCCATAGGTTCACCATCACGGGCTTAAACTGTGAGAGATGAGAGAACACCATCTTCACTTCTTTATGGACAGAGGATTCACATATTTCATTTTCTAATCACTTTTGGAAATTGCTTATTAGCTGCTTTTCAGATGAGACTTTGACTGTTGGACACTACAGGGAACTAGAAGAAACTATAGATTGCAATTAAAGAGAAGAATACTTCAATTTAATTTATTAATACAGAATGGAGCAAAATTATTTCACATTGGATATATTGAAAGGTATTTGTGAACATTGGACCCATAAATTAATTTTAAGAGTGTCTCTCATTATAAATGGACTGTATGTAAAAGATGTTAAGGAACAAGTTTCACTGGCAAGACTGAGACTTAATTGCTGTCAATTTTAAATAGATTTAAAATTGACAGCATACAAGAATGATATAGAAAAAGTGCTACATTGTATATAAATGAAACCAGCTGATGTTTTAATAATTAAAGGACATCTTCAAAACAAACAAACAACAAACCAAAAGAGTGACCCAGATAATTCTCCTATATTGGATTTACCAAAGCCACTTGTTAAAGTTTTGAATAATTTTGTGAGAAGGGACAAGTAAAAAAATGAAAAGAAATGTTCTAGGACATTATGTGAAGAGACTAAAGATTAAGATTGCTAACAGTAAAAGGAAGGGATATAAGGTCGGTTTATTTGTTCAAAGTTAAAATGGATATGCAATCTCTGATAACTCTTATTGAACTTTTGCTGATTAAGACTGAACAATAAGGCTTTAATGATTAGATGGCATATGGGAAGAAGAGATCATTTATTATATTTTAAGAGAAAATTGTAAGTTATTAAAATTGTTTATACTTGTGATGAAAGAGGGATGTCAATTTTATACATTTCTTTTCTTTTTCTATTCCATATTCTTATTTTTTTCTTCTACATTTTTCTTTCTATTTTTTCTTTTCTACAATTTCCATTTTTCTTTTTATTCTTTTTTCATTTGTATTAGTTTTTAGGTTTTTAATGGTGCCTTATAAAATTATTTAAAGAAAGAAATATCACACCATATTGAACTTTTACAATTGAAAAGAAGCATCTTTTTGATTTCCTACAGATTCCAATCCAATTAAAGTGCTTTATGATCAAAGCACCAATCCGATGTCTGAAGTGGAAGTAAATCTTCAGAAAAACTTGTTGAAAGTAATGAAACTTTCTTTAGACAGCGGCATTTTTTTTTTGTTCCATTCATTTTTTTTAGTCAAGGCTGAGTGCAGAAACTTTTCCAGGTGTTGAGATGCAGTTGACCCATTTCAGATAACATTATTTTGCAACATGACATAATCAGGGCTTGGGTTGCACAAAACATTTTAAGAGACTAAATCAAACTACTGAAACCCTTCTATAGCAAGAGCACCATGTGGGTCACTGAGATTCAAAAAAGATTAAGTCTCTATACTGTTTTAATTTAATCTACACTGGGAGCTTTTAGTATTTACAATGGTGTACTAATCAATACTTCCAAATGGCAGTTTAGTGCACTGGACACTAATGGGACTTTTGCTTTGACTGCCAACATGGTCATAACCTTGGCAATTGCTCTATAATGAGGATTGCCATTTATTTATTTTTCTTGGGCAAAATGTGCTGAATCCCAAGAAAGAAGATTTAGGTGCAGAGATTTGAGTGGTCACCTCCAATTATAACTTAAAAGCTGGAGACTGAAAATTATTCAGAAAAAAAAATGCTTTGGAGTGCATGAACGCAGGTTCTCTCTGCCTTTAAATAAAGTTGTCCTTTTTTTTCCAGTTTGGGAAGTCAGCTTCGTGTATAAAATTTATCAAGCACATATTGCAGTTTCTCCAAAATCCTTAGTCAGCAGGACCATTCTGGGAGCTACCCTCTGAAAACTACCATCTGTGGTGGACATCAGGTCATGAAAGCATGGACACCAGTGGTGGGTTCCTACTGGTGCGGTCCACTCTATAGCACCAGTAGCGGCCCGCTGGTGATGTCACAGTACCGGTGCAGTCGGTTGCCAGTGTCTGGGTGCCGCCATTTTTAAAAAACATTTTTTTTAATTTTTTTAAAAAAATTTCTTCTGCGCATGCCCAGAAGCCAAGCTTCCGGCACTGCGCATGCACTGCCTTCCTACCCCACAGTGAGTCCAAGCAGGGGCGGATGGTTGAGGGAGTGCGTGAGATGCTGAAAGAACGGGCGGCAGGAACTATCTCCATTTCCCTCCCTTCAGCAGTCCGAGAAGCCACGAACGCGTGGTGATGATCCTAGGCATTTTCGCACGTTTGAGGCTTCTCGAGCTGCTGAGGGGAGGGGGAATGGGCGGCAGGACCTATCTCAGTTCCCCTCCCTTCAGCAAGCCACACCCACAAAATAAGCCATGCCCACAGAGTGATAGTAAAAAAATTAGGAACCCGCCCCTGATGGACACCATTTGAGAAGTAACCTTAGGTAGATTCAAAATTCTGTACTTTGGTCCATGACCAGCATAAAACAAAACAGCTGACAAAAACAAAAGCAGTAAGGGACTAGGTTGTACAATAAAAAGAAAATAAAAAAACAAATACTGTACTATCTATGTGAGCTCTTAAACAACATTTGGATATAGTAGAAATACAATAGAGTATAGTAAAACAGATCATTAAAACTATAAAGACTAAAACTCAGGATTAAAATGAGTAGTACTGATAATGACATTGAATTAAAGGGAATACATTTTTCAGTGTGTTTGCCCATATCAAAATCCCAGCTGACTGACTGACTGGCTGAAAATTTTAATTGCTGCCACACAAAATTTAACTACGTTATAGGTGATGAACAGTTCCCTGACAGATGAGAGAAAATCCAGGCTTTCGTTTTGACCTCTATGGCACGGTAGCAGGAGGGAAATGAGAATTTGGTTACTGTCTTGATAATAAAGAGAGTAGAACAGCACCTGTGTGGCAGTTTTATGGGCTCAAGTGCAGCAAAAAGAAGTTCTTTGGCAGGTAGGGATTTTAGCAAATCTCCCATTAAGCAGACAGAAGGCATGAGCGTTAGAGACTCTTTCTTGGGCAGGAAAAGTTAGGTCCATTTGATATCTCCAATTCCTATCTAGAGTATGTTGTGAGATTTCTGTTGTGGGCTGAGCTGCACCTGAGCTCATTTTGGTATTGGGTGTTGTGAATCTTCTTTCCAATGGTTCTTTCAGATTGGATATAATTAGTAGAGTAGAGTAGAGTAGAGTAGAGTAGAGTAGAGTAGAGTAGAGTAGAGTGGAGTGGAGTGGAGTGGAGTGGAGTGGAGTGGAGTGGAGTGGAGTGGAGTGGAGTGGAGTGGAGTGGAATGGAATGGAATGGAATGGAATGGAATGGAATAGAATAGAATAGAATAGAATAGAATAGAATAGAATAGAATAGAATAGAATAGAATAACAGAGTTGGAAGGGACCTTGGAGGTCTTCCAGTCCAACCCCCTGCTTAGGCAGGAAACCCTATACCATTTCAGACAAATGGTTATCCAATCTTTTCTTAAAAACTTCCAGTGTTGGAGCATCTACAACTTCTGGAGGCAAGTTGTTCCACTGATTAATTAGTCTAGCTGTCAGGAAATTTCTCCTTAGTTCTAGGTTGCTTCTCTCCTTGATTAGTTTCCATCCACTGTTTCTTGTCCTGCCCTCAGGTGCTTTGGAGAATAGCTTGACTCCCTCTTCTTTGTGGCAGCCCATGAGAAATTGGAACACTGCTATCATGTCACCCCAGTCTTTCTTTTCATCCTAAACAGCTCCTCTATGGTGACCTGTCTCAAGGAAAGCAATCACACGGAGGACAAAGGAAGTGATACAAAGACATGTTGAAAGCCTCCTTCAAGTCCCTTGATATCGACACCACCTCCTGGGAAACCCTGGCACAAGATCGATCAACATGGTGCACGCTGATGCACCAAGGCTGCCAGACATCTGAGGACAGAAGAACAGCCATAGCAGAAGAAAAGCAAGCACTCCGCAAAGCCAGAGCTGCAAATGCTACAACAATGGTGCCCAGGCATGTCTGCCTGACACGTGGCAGAACATTTTGTGCCTGTGTAGGCCTTACCAGCCACCTGTGGACACATCGTGGACAGCTCACAATCTCTTAGATGTCAAGGTCCTCTTCGAACACAATAGACGAACATCATCAGGGAGAATGGTACCTTTATTTTTAGTTGTGTTTTTATGGATTGTGGTAAGCTACCTATAATTTTAATTTTACTTTTATTTATTTGAATCCCACCTTTATTATGTTTATAAATAACTCAAGGTGGCAAACATATCCAACACACTTTCTCCTCTGATTTTTCCTACAACAACAATCCTGTGAGGTAGATTGGGCTGAGAGAGTGACTGGCCCAAAGTCATCCAGTTGGCTTCCATGACTAACGCTAGACTTAAACTCACAGTCTTCTGCTTTCTAGGCTGGTGCATTAACCACTAGACCAAACTGGTTCTCCATATATCTTTTCCATATACTGTACCTCCTTATATGAGATAGTCCGCCATATAAGCCAAGAAGTAAATAAAGAAATAAATACATTGAAAATTATTCAGAAGGACTAAATACCGTATTTTTGGAGTATAAGATGCACCGGAGTATAAGACGCACCTTAGTTTTTGGGGAGGAAAATAGGGGAAAACAATCTGCCTACCAGGTATTAATCTGGCTAGCATCCTTAGTCTGGTCAGCTTCAGCACATTATTTTATCCCCTGGTTAGGACTTAAAAAAACCTTCTTCTGAGAGAGTAACAATGAAAGAGCATGCAAGCCAGTAAGAGCTGGGAAGTTCGTTAGCACCTGGTTAGGGCTAAAAAAAAAACTTATTCAGAGCAGCTTCAGCACATTATTTTATCCCCTGGTTAGGACTTAAAAAAACCTTCTTCTGAGAGAGTAACAATGAAAGAGCCTGCAAGCGGTAAGAGCTGGGAAGATAGATAGCACCTGGTTAGGGCTAGAAAAAAACTTATTCGGAGCAAGTAGAGCAATGAAAAAAAATTATGCAAAGACTTAGGGCTGGAAAAACATTCTTTGGAGAGAATAACAATGAAAAAGCCTGCAAGGTAGGAGCTGGGAAGATCTGTTAGCACCTAGTTAGGGCTGGGGAAAAAAGCTACATTCGAAGTATAAGACGCACCCAAATTTTCAGCCACTTTTATAATAATAATAATAATAATAATAACAGAGTTGGAAGGGACCTTGGAGGTCTTCTAGTCCAACCCCCTGCTTAGGCAGGAAACCCTACACTACTTCAGACAAATGGTTATCCAACATCTTCTTAAAAACGTCCAGTGTTGGAGCATTCACAACTTCTGGAGGCAAGTTGTTCCACTGATTAATTGTTCTAACTGTCAGGAAATTTCTCCTTAGTTCTAAGTTGCTTCTCTCCTTGTTTAGTTTCCACCCATTGCTTCTTGTTCTACCCTCAGGTGCTTTGAAGAATAGTTTGACTCCCTCTTCTTTGTGGCAACCCCTGAGATATTGGAACACTGCTATCATATCTCCCCTAGTCCTTCTTTTCATTAAGCTAGACATACCCAGTTGCTGCAACTGTTCTTTTAGGGAGGAAAAAGGTGTGTCTTATACTCTGAAAAATACGGTAGGTCAGACCTCATGGGAAATGGTAGCATTTTATCCAATTGAAGAAAATTTGTAGCCAAACCCTCACCTTGAGTTTGGCTGCTCTGCTTCTCGTCTGAATATCGCATTTGAAGGATTTGCCTTAAAATGTACATTTGAGAACTAGGGATTAACAAAGTTTTAAATGAGTGCTTCACTTAGATGAAGCTTCAGACAAAATACTCCCTGAAAATGCTTTGTAAAGCAGCATGGTCCCTTGGCATCTAAGTGTAAAGTGATCGTGATGCAGCAATCCTGTAGAACAAATACATCTCTCCAGCCTGAAATCCCATGACTGGTAAAGTTAGCTAACTTGAAGGCTCCTTGATCTGCCAAAAGTATGTCAGGAGCTGCTGTCTTATACATTGGCCTGAAGTAGGCCAAGGCTTCATTGAGGGCACTCAGGTGGCTTCTTTGCTGGCTAAGTAATATATCATTGAGACCCACCCTTCACTTTTTTGAAGCAAGTCTTAGTTACTTCATATGTATCTAATGACATTCAAATTTTACATCCCTGGAAACAAATTGAGATTAATATTCTCAATTCATTGTTGCTTTCTTACCTAGTATTATTTCTGCTCAAGCCAGCATTTAGAGCTGAGAAAACCTGAATCTTCATTAATCCTAGGTCTGCTTTCACCCTCTAGTGATCAGATCTACCCATAAAATAGTTCTGAAGTATGCTCCAGTCTTAGATCTCAAGCTTCTTAATCTTAAAAAAAAAATCTTTAAGGAAAAAAAAAACCTTTAAAAATAAATTGGAAACTGCTTGGTTTATCTTTCAGATATGGATAGAAACCATGACATTTATACTAAGCGGTGTTCTAGGAAACAAATAGCAATATGTTATATCATAAATACATAAGACATATTTGGCTAGGCTGAAGGACAATGGAATCAAACCAGGCTACTTAGGCATAAAAAGCTGAGGAAAGCAATGCTATGGGAGGGCCAGCAATGCTTACATGAGTTCAGCAACTTCTTGTTTTTAGGGAGAACCTGGCTATGGCAAAGTGATTGGAGCCAAATAGATCTATAATGGTCTGTCTTGATTCCTGTGATGTCTCTTCCTTCCTTCCTTCCTTCCTTCCTTCCTTCCTTCCTTCCTTCCTTCCTTCCTTCCTTCCTTCCTTCCTACCTACCTACCTACCTACCTACCTACCTACCTAAATCTGCTATTTAGCTTGTCTCTGGACTTCTACATTCATTGACTCATTCAAATGCTATTTCTCAGAGTTTGCTTTCAGTGTTCTGACCTTGGACTGAATTTACCACTATGAGATTAACTTGATAGATTTACTACAGTAATAACCTAGATAACGAGCTGCTGTTCATGAAGCCAGGACACTAGCAATCTCTGTTCTAAACTTTAGAATTGCTAGATTTGGCTATGGCCCTAGACAAAGTCTTAAGGGATTAGATGCTTCTTCCCCTTATAGCATAAAAAGCAAATTTGTTTATTCTTGGGAATCTTCTATTCTAAGAGAGAGAGAGAGAGAGAGAGAGAGAGAGAGAGAGAGAGAGAGAGAGAGAGAGAG
>JALIGW010000148.1:0-125000 GCA_023053685.1 Diadophis punctatus similis | reverse complement strand
AAACATAAACAAAAGCAAAGTATGTATAGGTAAATTTAGACAATAGGACAGAAGGACAGGGGCGGTAGGCACGATGGTGCGCTTATGCACGCCCCTTACAGACCTCTTAGGAACGGGGTGAGGTCAACTGTAGACAGTCTAAGGTTAAAGTTTTAGGGGTTTGGGGAAGAAACCACAGAGTCAGGTAGTGCATTCCAGGCGCTGATCACTCTGTTGCTGAAGTCGTATTTTCTGCAGTCGAGTTTAGCGGTTTACATTGAGTTTGAATCTATTGTGGTGCTCGTGTATTGTTGTGGTTGAAGCTGAAGTATTCATTGACAGGTAGGACATTGTGACAGATGATTTTATGAACTACATTTAGATCTGACCGAAGGCGACGTAGCTCTAAGTTGTCTAAGCCCAAAATTTCAAGTCTGGTGGAATAAAGTATTCTGTTGCGAGCAGAGGAGTGGAGGACTCTTCTTGTGAAGTATTTCTGGACTCTCTCAATTGTATTAATGTCCGATATGTAGTGCGGGTTCCAGAGAGTTGCAGGAGATTTTTTCCCCTCTGTTACTCATGTTCAGGCAGGTATCAATTTATCAACCAATCAAATCAAAAATAAGAAGCAAATATTATTGCTGGGGTAGCAAATTTCATTTGAAAATGTCTGAGTCTGAGTCAAGTTAAAGGAAGAATTCAGTACCTTAGCATCAGTTTTTTTTGAGTCTTTTCACACACACACACACACAAACAAACACACACACACACACACACACACACACACACACACACACACACACACACACACACATCAGAGTTAAGCTCTATTAATTTAGATGTTCGCCATCAATGGTCACCATGTTAGGATCTGCTGAGGGCTTATACCAAGCCTGGATAATTGGTGACCAGCAAGCCAAACATAAACCATTATTTTTGCTGATTTGAGGCAAGGGGGGAAGCGGGGAATGAGAGAGACAGGTTGATGGATATGCAGTCTTGATCCAGTCACCTCAGTTAGAGTTTTGACCCTTTCTTCAATTGTACCAGGTTCTTCTGAGGCTCTCAATGTGAAAGAGTACAAATAGCATGCTGTATCATGTATGAGAGACAGTTTGGTCTAGTGGTTAAGGCCTCAGGCTAGAAAGCAGAAGACTGTGAGTTTGAGTCCCGCCTTAGCCATGAAAGCCAGTTGAGTGACCTTGGGCCAGTCCCTCTCTCTGTCAGCCCAACCCATCATACAGGGTCATTGTTATGGGGAAAAGAGGAGGAGGCGGAAGGTGTGTTGGACATGTTCACTGTCTTGAGTTATTTTAAAAAAACACTAAAGGCGGGATACAAATAAATAAAAAATAATAAATTTGAATCATGATTTAAATGCATTTCATATTTACTATTAAAAATTTGCACTAAATCATACTGTAACTAGTTTCATTTTCTCTTATATGATCACAGAGATTGCACTTTATAAAATCATGGGTTATGGATTAGTTTCTTATATAAAACCAGCTAACTGAGCTTTACTCAACAGTTTATGGCTCCATAACTATGTAAACCAGGGCAAAGTGAATATGTCTATTTTACTGCTTCCTCCTTCTAGTTTATATCCTTCTTATCCCAAAACTCTCACTCTTTAAACCTCTCCTCAAGGCAAAGTTTCAACAAAAACTTCCTCAAACAACTAGAAAGCTCCCAAAAGCAAGACTGCCTTTAGCTTACAGACTGAAAGACATGATAGAAGAATAATTAAGTAAAGGGGGGGGGGGGTGAGAAGGCAAACTCCAATACCAGTTTTTAAGATTCTATTTCTTATAATGATAGATAGATCAGATGATGGATGGATAGACAGACAGACAGACACACAGACATCAGATGATGAAATGGATGGGTGGGTGGATGAGTGGGTGTATGGATAAATTTATTTATTTTATTTATTTATTTATTAAAATTTCTATGCCGTCCAACTCCCGGGGGACTCTGGGCGGCTAACAACAGGTATGGAAACATATAATCAATAAAAGCAATTTTAAAAAAAACATGTTAAAATACTATCAATATTTTAAAAAGAACTTTCACTCATACCCCGCCTGCCGGAAGAACCAAGTTTTTATTACTTTCCGGAAGGCCAGTAGGGTGGGGATGGTCCTGACCTCCGGGGGAAGCTGGTTCCACAGGGAGGGAGCTCCCACAGAGAAGGCCCTCCCCCTCGGCCCCGCCAACCGATATTGTTTGGTTGATGGGACTTGGAGGAGGCCGACTCTGTGGGCCTTGACCGGTCGTAGGGAGGTATGCGGCAGGATGCGGTCCCGAAGGTAACCTGGCCCTGAGCCATGTAGGGCTTTAAAGGTAACGACCAACACCTTAAATTGGATCCGGAGACTAATGGGCAACCAATGCAGCTGGCGGAGGATTGGTGTTACGTGGGTGCATCTAGGTACACCCACCACAGCTCGCGCAGCTGCATTTTGCACCAATTGCAGTCGCCGGACACTCTTCAAGGGTAGCCCCATGTAGAGCGCATTGCAGTAATCCAGCCATGAGGTGATAAGGGCATGAGTGACTGTGAGAAGTGCCTCCTTCTCCAAGTAGTGATATATGATAGATGATAGATGATAGATAGATAGATCCAAATGATATATGATAGATAGATAGATAGATAGATAGATAGATAGATAGATAGATAGATAGATAGATAGATAGATAGATAGATAGATAGATAGATAGATAGATAGATACTATAGGTTACTAGCCTATATCATGTCAGCTGAGGCTCTTTTTTGTATTGATTGTTGCAATAAAGAAATTGTTCCTGTAAAATCTGGAATTCTGCCACAAGTCTTTAGGTATCTAAGCAGTCTAGGCAGAGCTCACATCCTGAACCTCTGGGACTGGTGAGAAACCATTATTAAAATCTTCTTTTGAAATGATGCACTTGGGTGGTAAAATCCATCCCTTTAGCCTCCCTTCTGTTTTGGTGCTCTGGGACTATAGGAGAAAGCAGGAAGAGATCTTTAAAGCAGAATCATATGAAAGGCACAGAAGCCAAAGCTGTTGCTTTTGTTGTGTGCTTTTTGAAATCTGTTTTGACAGAAGAAGGAATAAGAAGTGTGCCAACAAATAATAATGCAACTTGTATAATAATGTTGTTCTTGCAACTTGAATGGGTTCAGCGTGCAAAATTATAAAGCATCAAGATAAACCATGAAAGCAGAAATTAAGTAATGAACACTAAAATGATGGTTCTTGTATAATTAGAGAGCTGACAGAAAACGTGACTAGAAGTTATCAATGCATCCATGGCAGAAAAATAATAATTCCTTTCCCCGGCACTGCTACCTTGAAGTGCTTAATCGGCTAAAAAAAAAAGCCATTAATAGTGAGACATTTTTTTTTCTCCAACCAAGTAAATTCTGAATGACATGTCAGAATGAGTTTTGGCGATAGAAGAATACTATGAAGAGTTTGCTTAGTTCATAACCAAGTAAATGGCTTGGCAACTGCATTTCTAATGTATTATTGTTTTCCATATAAACAGTGTACGGAACCTGGTTTCACCATCTCTTCCTACTTTTCTTCTGCTGGGACAGAAGCTTTTCTTTTTTATCTCATCGACGGTGAGCTTTAGAATTTCATTTGATTGGGTTTCTGAGGTTAATGGAACCTTCTGAGATGGTTGCCATTGCAGGTTTTGGCTTTGCGATGGTACACTACCTTGGCTGACCTACCCAGGTCCTTCTGAAAATGCCCAATGGTAGCGGTTTCCCTCGACGTTTTCCCATGGGAAGCAATGGAATTGCAGTGGCCAAGGAAAGGGCAGATGGCTGCAAAGTTGCTTGTGGCAATTGATTAACTTGTACAATTGAGGGTACAGGTAGTCCATGACCACAACTGAGCCCAAGATTTCTGTCGCTAAGCCAGAAAAGTGAGTTTTGCCCCATTTTGTCACCTTTTTGCTACAGTTGTGAAAGGAATCATTGCAGTTGTTAAGTTGGTTAACAGGGTAGTTAAGTGTATCTGGCTTCCCCATTGACTTTGCTTGCCAGAAGGCCACCAAAGGGGATCACAGGACCCCAGGATATTGCATCATATTATAAATACATGCCAGTTGCCAAGCGTCCGACTTTTGTTCTCATGACCATGGGGATGCTGCAAAGGTCGTAAGTGTGAAAAAGGTCCTAAGTCACTTTTTTCAGTGCTGTTGTAACTTCAGACAGACACTAAATGAATGACTGTAAGTCAAGGACTCCCTGTACTTACCTTAATCCCTTCAGTAGCTCATAATCAACATAACGTCAAGCACTTTTTACGGTACCAAGGAGAATTTTACAGAAATATTATTTTTTGGGAAAATAAAACTAAGACTCATTTATATATATTTGAAGGAGAGCAAATTTTATTTCATTTTATTGGCATCACACTTCACCATTGGAATGTTAACAAATAATTACACTTGGGTCAGCCCTTGGGTCGCCGGGGCTGCCATTCGGGCAGGGACCACCTCAGTTGGGCAGCATGACTACGTGTGCATGCTGCACCTGGAGCCACCAGCTGGGTGGTGCGTCTACGCCACCAGACAGGATGTCACACCTGCGTGCTACACAGTTGAGCAATGCAAGGGATCCGCAGGCCGTGGAGAAATTACTGGGCTGTGGGGTGGGCCTTGATTGTTCTCTTGCTGTTGCTAGGACTGCGCGGAGCCTGCCACGGTCAGATGGGCAGCGAAGCAGCATGCCTGGCCTGCCAGTAAGCCGCAACGTCATCACTGAAGGGTGCCACGTGAGGGGGTTTGTAGGAGCGGGGCCCAGGGGTGGGGGGTTTGTAGGAGCGGGGCCCAGGGGTGGAGCCATGGGGGTGGAATGGATGCTATATAGAGGGTGGAGCAGTGATGGGTTGCTAACGGTGTGGTCTGGTTCTACGAACTGGTAGCGGTGGCGGTGGGAGGCTTTGTCCACCCGCCCCGGACACTTCACGCGGGGGAACCGGCAGCACTGGGATTTAGAACCCATCACTGGGGTGGAGGGATTAACCACATTAGTACTGACTTTGCTTGATTCCTGTTTGTCATTCCGTGCTGGTTGTTACAGCTTCTTGGATAAAGTTTTATAGTTAACCATCTTTGGCTCTGTTTGAATTCCTTGCTGAACATCAGAACGTGACAGAATCCAACAATTGTATTTTGTTACTGTATGGTGTGAAGCCAAACTAATTGCTTTCTAATAACCCACCTTAACATGACATATGAATTCAGTTCACCTCTTATGTTAGTTCTTGAAGAACTGAAAACTTTATTTTTTTTTCTCTCTCTCTCTGCAAAGTTCCCCAACTGCGCCGTAAACGTCTTGGATGTTGGCCTTCTGTTCCAAGCCTTCCCAATTTCAAATTGCTGTAATTGTAGCTGTATTCTGTATTCAGAGATTTGAGTGAGCAACTTGTGCAGCACATATTTTTATTTTGTCATATATGAAAGAATTCTATTCTCCCTTTGGGAGAAAAATTCTCCCTCATGCTGCTTTCTCCACAGCATGATATCCGGGAAAATGTCTCATCAGAAGGTTAGAAAAACAAAATAAAACGGAATATAATAGAAAATGTTTTATAGCTTCAAATATATTGGTTGTACCAGGTGCCCAATTTAATGATATCACCATTATAGTACTAGTCGTATCAATAATGAATGAGATTTTATACTTTCTTTGTCAGTTATTGTGAAAGTCAAAGACTTTCCAAGAGATAAAGTAAATGGGATTGGCTTATAGCTGTATTGTGCCATAATGTTACAAATGGCTCCTGTTTTGTCAATCTCAGTAAAAGTAGATAATCATTAAAGATATGTGTTTGTGGAAAATAAAGCAAATGTTAAGAGGCTCAAGATTACATTATGGCTACTGTAGTATACTTCTAAAGTGGTTTTTTCGGGTTATATATTTTTGTTCAGTGTAGAAAAATTAGCACTGAATATGAATAATGCAATGATTTCCTTTAAAAAAAATAAGGACATATAGACCAATGTACATAAGCACTGATTAGACAGCAATAGCACTTAGACTTATATACCACTTCACGGTGCTTTACAGCCCTCTCTAAGCGGTTTACAGAGCCAGCATATTGCCCCCAACAACCTGGGTCCTTGATTTACTGACCTTGGAAGGATGAAAGGCTGAGTCAACCTTGAGCTGGTGAAACTCGAACTGCCAAACTGCTGGCAGCCAGTGATCAGCAGAAGTAGCCTGCAGTGCTGCACTCTAACCACTGTGCCACCATGGCTCTTAATATTGATATTATTCTTCATGGCATTATTTTTTTTCTATTTTCAGCAATGTTGGCTCTTGTGACTGTCATCTATGGCTGGGGTTCTATAGATAATATTATTAAAAAATATCAAAGCTACCCCACATTTGTAATGGCTGATAAACAAAATCACATTGATCATCATAGCCATGATGTATGGGTAATTAAGATGAAATACTGGAATAACAGAATTGGAAGGGACCTTGGAGGTCTTCTAGTCCAATCCCTTGCTCAAGCAGGAAACCCTATACCATTCCGGACAAAGGGCTGTGCAATCTCTTCTTTAAAATGTCCAGTTATAGAGCACCGACCACTTCTGAAGGCAAATTGTTCCACTGATTAATTGTTCTCACTGTCAGGAATTTTCTTTCTTTTTTCTAAGTTGGTTCTCTCTTTGATTAGCTTCCATCCATTGTGTTCTGGTCCAAGCTTAGTGCTTTTCTCAGTCAGATAAACTCCACGCAAATGGGTAAACATACAGATTACATTTATTGTCCGGTATCCTCATAGACTTACATATTCAAGTTGAGGTTCTTCAGAGAATATATATTCATAATATGTTCCATTGCACGTAGGTGAAAAGAAATTCATTTCTCCCATCTGCAGGCTGCTGCATGGCTCTTTATAAGACTTTAAAATGGCTGTTGGAGAGCATGGCACAATTACCCAGCAGCCTAGGTATAGCTTGATGGCCAATAAGAGCACACAGATGGAATCACATGTCACGGACTATATTACCCAGAGTGCAATCTCCAGCTACATTCCCCTAATGCAATCTCTTAAAGAAACAGCTCCTAAGCTGAGCTAAATATCCCTCTAGTCCAGCGGTTCCCAACCTGGGGGTCGGGACCCCTTTGGGGGTTGAACGACCATTTCCCAGGGGTCGCCCGGCATCCTCAGCTCCCCCCCCCACTGCCACAAGCCTGGCCATATCGGTTCAACTCGCCCGAGCCCTCCAATTGGTCGGGAGAGGTGCCATTCGGCGAGAGGAGTTTGTGACGCCTGGTGCCGAGCTTTGAAGGCATCAGCTAAGGGGCGGGGCATCGCAAGATTGTGCAAGGCGGTGCTTAAGACATCTGTGGCCACCCCTGTCTCCTGCTGGCAGAGGCAGTTTCTTCCTGCTGGTGTCGAAGGGAAAGGGAGTCACGGGAGGGAACGGCCAGTCAACGACTGGCATAATTACATATTGTTTTTGTGATTAATCGCTATGCTTTAATTATGTTCAATTTGTAACAATAAAAATACATCCTGCATATTAGATATTTACATTACGATTCATAACAGTAGCAAAATTACAATTATGAAGTAGCAACAAAAATAATTTTATGGTTGGGGGTCACCACAACATGAGGAACTATATTAAGGGGTTGTGGCATTAGAAAGGTTGGGAACCACTGCTCTAGTCTATCAGCACACATTGTTTCTTGTTCTGCCTTCAGGTATCTTGGAGAATAGGTTGACCTTCCTCTTCTTTGTAGCAGCCCCTTACATATTGGAATATTGCTATCATGTTATCCCTAGTTCTTCTTTTCATTAAACTAGACACACCCAACTCACTATATGTTTTAGCCTCCAGTCCATTGCATCACACTCATGTCAGAAGCACCAAGGCACTTCCAGGTTGAAAGGATTAACCAATGACATCATCATTGCCCAGGGGATACCTAGTTGGGAGCTCCTTTCATCACCTTGGCAGGAGCTGGAGCAAAGGATGGGAGCTCACCCTGCCCCATGGCAGCATTTGGGTCTCAACGCAGGCTTGCTAACTTCCAACCCAGAGACCTAACCACGCAAGTCACTATGCTCCTGTGCCTCCAGTCCATGATAACAGAATAACAGTTGGAAGGGACCTTAGAGGACTTCTAGTCCAGCCCCATGCTGGTGTCAGACAAAGCAAAACAGAAGGAAGAAAATGATCTTGAGCGAAGGAAAGTTCAGAACAACAACATGGAAATAAGTAGTGGAGACGATGTTGATGATCAGACCAATGTATAAAATACGTTAGCTTTGTAGCAAATATTTAACACAACTGTAGCATTGCTAAGATTCCATTATTGTACTAAAATTGTGCAATTGTTAGCTGAAAGCTTTTGAAAAGCACCAAATAAGACTGAATTGGTGTGTAATTAAAGGAAATGTTTCCTTAGATCTTAATACATTGCGTGCATTATTAATATTAGTAGAATTGTCTCTTCGAGAAAGAATGCAATTAGGAATAATGTAGATCAGCCATACCAACAGCAAGGAAAATGCAAATGGAATCATAAGTATTGGCAATTTCTTTCTGCCAAAATGAAATATACAGATAATTAACATTCTTCCTAGTTTGCGAAGAAGCTTATAATTTAGGAATGAACTATACAGGATGATGAGACCTTTTATTAGAACTATCTTAATTCTTATTGTCCTTGTGGAAAACTTATATACAGGTGAGGAAGGCACAGGATGGACAGAACATGGTGAAAATAACTGGCTCTAGGTTTGCAAAGGAGAGGAACACAGATTCACACCCTCCCTTTATTTATTCAATCTATAGGCAGAATTTACATTAAGAGAAGTTGAATTGGAAGAAGATTGGCATGGTTTTAAAATTGGAAGAAATATCAATAACCTTCCTATACTGCTGACACTACACTAATAGCAAATAATGCAAATAATTTGCAAGGTCTAGTAAAATGGAATAAAATAACATATAAAGAAGACCACACTAATGACAACAGAGCCGAGGTGGTGCAGCGGTTAGAGGTAGTACTGCAGGCCACTTTAGCTGACTGTGATCCGCAGGTCAGCGGTTCAAATCTCACCGGCTCAAGGTTGACTCAGCCTTCCATCCTTCCGAGGTAGGTAAAATGAAGACCCAGATTGTTGGGGGCAATGTAAATATACATTGCTTAATGGTGTAAACCGCTTAGAGAGTGCTTGCACTGTGAGGCGGTATATAAATCTCACAAAATAAATAATAAATAAATAAACAGAGAGAACAACCAACCTTAGAACTGACAATGAAGATATGAAAGTGGTGAATAACTTCTGCCTCTTAGGATAGCAATAGCACTTAGACTTATATACCACTTCACAGTGCTTTGCAGCCCTCTCTAAGCAGTTTGCAGAGTCAGCATATTTCCCCCAACAACAATCTGGGTTCTCATTTTACCGACCTCAGAAGGATGGAAGGCTGAGTCAATCTTGAGCCAGTGAGAATTGAACTGCCAAACTGGCGGCAGTGGTCAGTCAGCAGAAGTAGCCTGCAGTACTGCGTTCTAACCACTGCACAACCAGGGCTCATCAATATCAACTATCAATAGTAACGGAACAGGCAATCAAGAAATAGGCCACAGATATTCATGATAAAATAGCCAGGAAAGCCTTAGAAAAGATATTCAGATCCTGTGATAGATCTATACAGGTAGTTCTCATTTAGCGACCATAATTGGTACTGGTAACTCAGTTATTAAACTTTAGCGACTGCTTATGATTTTACTTCCATTTTCCTTTGCTTCTTGCTCTTTCCATCAGCTGAAGTGGGCTTTTTCTCTTTCTCTCTGGGGATATCTTGGTATGGGGTAAATAACATAGTGAAAATAAGAGCAGATTATATGCAGGTTGCCATTAATCTGTGTGTCAACACTTAATTAAGAATTGCAGGAAGGATTCCAAAAAATGTGAACGCTAAGAGACATGCCAGGATGGCAATAAATCTTGGAAAGAGTTTATTAAGAAATTGTCCCTGAATATACTTACTGCAGGAGGATACAACCCCAAAGAGGTAGCTGAGTCCGAACAGCTGGAAGGTTTCAACTCATGTCCAGAGGTAACTCTTAACTTAAAAAATAAAATGCTAAGACAGAGTGGGGAGAGTTGTGTGTATCAGGAAAGATGAAGGCAAATGGCATACAGATGAGGAAGCAAAGGCGACATCTGGAGATTGACAGCTATTATAAGAAGTCAAAGAGAACTTTCATTCAACTGCCAAAACCACAAACTAAAGCAAGCACATGTTCTGGTGGGAGTCCTGCCTAGACCATGGAGCTTTGGACTTTAAATGCCTTGATAAGATCACACTTGGAATATTGCATCCAGTTTTGGTCTCCATGATATTAATAAGATGTTGAAACTCTAGAAAGGATGCAGAGAAGAGCAACAAAAATGATTAGGAGACTGAAGGCTAAAGCATACAAAGAATGGTTGCAGGAATTGGGCATGTCTAGTTTAATGAAAAGAAGGACTAGGGTAACATGATAGCAGCGTTCCAATATCTAAAGGGCTGCCACAAAGAAGACAGGGTCAACCTATACTCTAAAGGCTGGAGAAGAAGCAATGGATGGAAACTAATCAAGGTGAGAACCAACCTAGAACTAAGAAGAAATTTCCTGAAACTTAGAAGAATTAATCAATGGAACAACTTGCCTCCAGAAATTATGGGTGCTCCAATACTGAGCATTTTCAAGAAGAGATTGTAAAACCATTTGTCTGAAATGGTATAGAATTTCCTGCTTGAGCAGGGGGTTGGACTAAAGACACTTCCAACTCTGTTATTCTGTTATTCTTTGTCAGAGGCTTAGTAGAAACTAGAAATAGGAACAGCCACACTGAAGGAACACCTCATCCCAAGTAGTGTTAGAATGCTCGGAAAATGGCAAAGGTTGTATCCTACTGTATAGACTTTGTGTTATGTTCTACCTATAGCTACATGGTTTCACCCAGGTCCAGCATTTGAGCGGGAGAATACTCGAATGCCATTGGCTGTTACATCTGACAACACTCTATAAAATAGCAAGCTGTCAGTCTGTCTTTTGCTGGTTGAAATGAGTTGTGCTAAATAAAAGAGCTGTTTAGAAGTCTGTCTCCTGTGGTCAATTCCCACTATTTAACACTTTGAGACTGTTATCTGAACTGAATATAAAGGATTAAAAGACATATTTACATGACAACAACACCTTGCAAAGTTCTAGAAGCAGGGAGTTTACTGAGAACATACCTTCCCCTATTGTTGGGTGAGGTGTGTGCAACAATAAACCATAGTGTATAGATTTGCTATGCTGTAATGTGTCTAATCCTTGGATTAGACAAAGGCCCCTCATAAGCTTTCACCATTCTCTCCTTTAAAATGCTCACCCCAACACTGAAATAATTAGCAAGAAGCAAATTAATGTTTGCCTTTACATACATTGGAGAGAGAAGGATTACAAGAGAATAAGCAGACACACAATGGATAGTACACTTTGAAAGAACTGTGGCTACTCAGGAGCCAAAGAAAGCCTTACACTGGAAACTGATTTGGATGTTGTCAGTTTCCCATAGCCGGTCAAGCAGCCAGAAGGTTCTAATTAACTAATTAAGTTCAGAGAGCTTAATTTGTAGTTAGCATTTTTTAGGGAAATGCTCCTGTGCAGAGAAAGGCAGCTCAGGAAGAGATAGCTTGTTTAAGCAATCTCTATGCTTTGTGAGGGTGCAAAAATAGGGGGAAATGGTCAGACACAGTTAATAAATGAGGACTGTCTGTTGCTAGGAATATCAGAGTACTGCAAGGAGAGGGGGGAAAGAGAGGGGGAGAGGGGGAAAGGGATAGAGGGGGGAAGGATAGAGGGGAGGAGAGGGGGAGGGAGGGAGAGAGAGAGAGAGGGAGGGAGGGAGGAAGAGGGAGAGGGACCTGGTGGTGCAGCTGTTTGAATGCAGCATTGCAGGCTAACTCTGCCCACAGCCAGGAGTTCAAAACTGATCTCACCCTTCCATCCTTCCAAGGTTGGTAAAATCAGGACCCAATTTGTTTTCGGTAATATGCTGACATTGCCCACCGGCCAGAGAATGCTGTAAAGTACGATAGGGCAGTATATAATGCTATTGTTATTGCCCTCCCATTATTAAGTTGAAGGGAAAAAAATTACAGGCTATAATATGATTAGGTCATTTTTTCAAAAACGTTAGGATGAAATTTACAGAAACTTATTATGCCAAATTTCATAGAGGTCAGTGCAGGCTTATATTTAGTTCTGTGTGCCTTCACATCTTTTTCAGTGGGTCCTTAGCTTGTTTTGCTCAAAAATAGACTGGTAAGAATTTTTTTTTTTGAATGATGCTTTCTGAAATTCTGATATAATGGGATTGTTTCTTTTATTTCAATGACCGTAACTGTTTTTGTTTTGGGACCCAGTGAAATGGAATTTGAAGTGTAAATGGATTCCATAATGAGCTATCTGCATGCAAATAGTTTCATGGGTTTTTGTGTAAAGGAAAGGCTTGCTAGTAAGGAAGAATAAGGAATAATAAAAGCTGCCCCTTCCTCAGGGACAACAACAATCAGCTGTTGGTTATTCTGGATGGGGAAAAAGCAGAAGATAATAACTGACTAATATTTCCCTTAAAATAAGCCCTAAAACTACTCAAGTAGATAAGGCAGCCATAAATTGTCTTCTTATATCTATTTGGGAAGGAACCTAAGGTAAAAAAAAAAAGATTTATTCATGTTCTTGATACTGTATGAAATTGGTCAATTATTGAGACCAATGCTCTCCTTCTTTGCTCTCCAACCTTTTCTTCACCATGTTTTATAAGAATATAAATGAAAAAGTGTCACTTTCTTTTTTTTGGGGGGGGGGGGAAACCCTTTCTGACATTCATCAAAGTTCTTGAGCTATTTATTATAATGGAATTTATTATAATGGAAGATTTTGAACTCTAAACAAGGGAACATTAGAACTCTTCCAACTTGAATGAGTTAAAACAAGATACCCATGTTGTATGCAAAGTGGCACCAATCCAATAGGTTGCTTGTATCATTGGAATGATCATCTTGGTCACTGTCAAGTGCCAGGGAAATCAAGAGATTCAGGCAGTTCAAATAAGTATAAAGAGTTATTGCAAGCTTAAGCTGTCTACAAGAATCTGAGCTACTAATGGTCAAGGGAAATGAGCAGGAATTAAGAAGGCATTCAAGATGGGCTGGATCTCTTGTGGGAACGCAGGGCCTCATGACTGATGACACGTTTTACCCATCCCTCAGGCTCAGCTTGGTCATCTCCTACAGTCACTGAAATATCAGATTTAATTTGGGCCACTGTTTCACATTAATCAAAAGATCATCTGTGCATGAATCCAAAGTGGAGGATCAAGAAGGCCAATAAATGAATGGCTTTTGGTATGCTTAAGCAGGTCACTGTTTCAAAATGGTGATTCAATCAAAGCTTTGTCAACTCACCCCATCAAAGTTCTGCAGAAAACTACTCATTCCGCTCTGGATTCCAGATTCATGACAAATCAACAAATAGACCAGATATGGATATACTTTAATCTGCAGGATGCAACTTCGTTATCTATCTTTGCATCATGCAGAGAATTCTAACAATTCAATGAATGTTGAACTGGTTCTTCAAGCCCAGCAAGCCCAGACTCTTCAGAAGTCTCAGTTCAGAAACCAGAGTGTCTAGGTCAGTGGTGAAATCCAAATTTTTTTCCTACTGGCTCTGTGGGCGTGGCTTGGTGGGCATGGTGTGGCTTGGTGGGCGTGGCTTAGTGGGCGTGACAGGGGAAGGATACTGCAAAAACTCCATTCCCATCCCACTCCAGGGAAGGATACTGCAAAATCCCCATTCCCTCCCTACTCCTGGGGGAAGGATACTGCAAAATCCCCATTCCCACCCCACTCCAGGGGAAGGATACTGCAAAATCTCCATTCCCACCCCACTCTGGGGCCAGCCAGAGGTGGTATTTTCTGGTTCTCTGAACTACTCAAAATTTTGGCTACCGGTTCTCCAGAACCTGTCAGAACCTACTGGATTTCACCCCGGTCTAGGTCTCTTCTATGCAAAGATGCACTTGCTTTTTTCTTTCTTCTGAAGATCCAATCTGGTCTTTACATAATATGCAAAGAACTGCACTTAATAAGTTGTAGGAGGAGATCAGAACAATAATAAAACTGAAATTTGTTTTCATTTATATCTGCATTTTGCTTCACTCAAGGTTTTCTGAAGACACAAGTGTCTTGTCTGTCTCAAATTTATACTCCTGCTCTATAATTAGTGAAGAAAAGGCTTTTAAAGAAGATTTTAATAATTTATTCTTTCTCACTTTATGGTTAGTTCAAATCTTTGAATAGTAATCTGCCGTTTCTATTTAATATTCCTGAGCAGAATTCATTTACTAATTTCGTGTGTGTGTGTGTGTGTGTGTGTGTATGTATATATATATATATATATATATATATATATATATATATATATATATATATATATATACACATACACATACACATACACATACACATACACATACACACACACACACACACACACACACACACACACACACACACACACACACACACACACACACACACACACACACACACACACACACACATATATATATATATATATATATATATATATATATATATATATATATATATATATATATATATATATATATATATATATATATATATATATATATGTCTTTGGGTATTCGGGTTTTCTCCCGCATGAAATTGGAAGTGTCTTGGTGACGTTTCGATGAAGTCTCATTCATCATCTTCAGGCTGGTGTCTTCTGCTTCCTGCTTCTAGGAGCAATGTGAGATTGCTGCTGTTTCTTCCTTTTAACTGCCAGTGGAGGTTTGAACTGATAGGGTGGGAGCTTGGCTGTGTTCTGATTGGTTGGAGGTGTGTTCTGATTGCTTGGGGGCTTGGCTGTGCTCTGATTGGCTGGGGGGTTAGCTGTGCTCTGATTGGCTGGGGGTGTGCTCAGGTTGGTCTGACTTGCAGGGGCATTTGAGCTGGTGAGCTGCATTGCTGCTGTTTGGCTTCTGGTTCGTGGTCGTGCCACATCTTCATGGAGGGTGTCAGTTTGCTTCATGTATGGATTGGAGGGGTTTAAAGTGGCTAATGATGCAGCTGTAGTATGGCTTCTGTTTGTGGTCGTGCCTCATTGGTGTGGGTTTGGGTTTGCTTATTGCGTGGATGTGTGGTGGTGACATCCTGTGTGGTTTTCGTGAGTGTGGGTCTGGTGTCATTCTTTGTGTTAGGGACTCGTTTGTCAATAAGGGCGGGTTTCCAAATGGCTGGTAGGCGGGAGGTGTCATCTCGTTTGTTCATGCTGTGTGGGCGTTTTTCTATCTCGATGACTTCTCTGATTATTCTGTTGTTAAAGTGTTCAGTTTTGGCGATGGTTCTGGTCTTTTTAAAGTCGATTTCATGTCCTGTGGCTTTGAAATGTTGGACCAGGGAAGAAGTTGGTTCCTCTTTTTTGACTGTGTTCTTGTGTTCTTCAATGCATGCACTTATTCTTCTGTTGGTTTGTTCAATGTATGTGGTGGGGCAGGCGGTGCATGGAATTTCATATACTCCTTGATTTTCTAACTCAATTTTGTCTTTGGGGTTTCTTAGGATGGTGGATATTTTTCGGTTTGTGCAGAATGCTGTCTTGATGTTGTGTTTGTGGAGGATCTTGCTGATTCTGTCTGTGGTGCCTTTTATGTATGGGAGGAGGGCTTTGCCGTTTTCTTGTTCTCTGTCTTGGATTTTAGTGGGGGTTTCTTTATGGATTAGGTTGGTGATCTTATTTCTTTGGAATCCGTTGGATGCTAGTACGTTAGTGAGAGTATGTAGTTCGGTTTTTAGGTGTTGTTCGTCAGCTAAGCGTTTTGTTCTGGAGATGAGTGTCTTGGCTACGGAGTTGATCTGTGCTGGGTGGTGGTGTGAGAGTGCGTGCAGATAGCGGTTAGTGTGTGTTTTCTTCTGGTAGATGGTGTGTCCTAGGGAGCCATTGGATTTCTTGTAGACTAAGACATCCAGGAAGGGAAGTTGATTGTTAGCTTCTGTTTCCATGGTGAACTGTATTTTGGGGTGTAGGCTGTTGAGGTGTATGAGGAAGTTGTCCAGTTTTTCTTTCCCGTGTGGCCAGATTATGAAGGTGTCGTCTACATATCTGAGCCAGAGTTTGGGTTTGTGATCAGATTTTTCTAGAGCTTGGGTTTCAAAGTGTTCCATGTAGAGGTTTGCAATGACAGGTGAGAGGGGTGATCCCATGGGTGCTCCTTCCATTTGTTTGTATTTTTGTCCATTATAGATGAAGTATGTGTTGGATAGGCAGTGGTTGGTCAGATCTAGGATGTGCTTGGGGGGGTTGTATAAGCTCCCACCCTATCAGTTCAAACCTCCACTGGCAGTTAAAAGGAAGAAACAGCAGCAATCTCACATTGCTCCTAGAAGCAGGAAGCAGAAGACACCAGCCTGAAGATGATGAATGAGACTTCATCGAAACGTCGCCAAGACACTTCCAATTTCACGCGGGAGAAAACTCGAATACCCAAAGACCTACATACAAACACCCGTGAAAACCTCAGAAAACATATATATATATATATATATATATATATATATATATATATATATATATATATATATATATATATATATATATATATATATATATATATATATATATATATATATATATATATATATATATATATATATATATATATATATACACACACACATACACACACACATATATATATATATACATATATATACATATACATACATACATACATACATACATACATACATACATACATACATACATACATACATATATATATATATATATATATATATATATATATATATATATATATATATATATAATATAGCACCAAATCTGCCAAGACTCAAGTGAATTACAAGAGTTTCATACATTAACAAAATGAGGTATCCAAATTATATAGTTATATTTTGGATATAAATATTAAATTTGGATGTTTAAATTCTTTGTGATTATCATTAACATTAGCAAAGTAATTATAAACATTCTCACACTAGGGTTATTTGTTCATTTTCCCAGTATTTGCATTATGTGTGGTTTTATTATTTTCTTCTTCTGCTTTCAACATTTTATTGATCTTTTGCAAGGTTATGCGTGCCGTAACAACATAATAAAATGAAAAAAGGTAGACATCTGTGTTTAATAAATGCTCTAGTAATTGATTACATTTTTAGGAAACTCACACCTGTGTGTTTGGTTCAAACTTTGTAATTGATTCAGCAAGATCCCCTCTTTTATATTTCAAAAGCTGCTGAAGTATGGTTGTAAGCCATCACTTTAATATCAAACTCAATTGTTGATTGATGGAATCTTATGTATATATGTCCTAGTTGATGGAAAATTGGAACAAATGATTGACTTTCACATTAGATAGGTTGTATAGAGTAACACAAACATGCTTAGGAGAAACATCTTATTTAAAAAGCATTATGTGACACCCAGGCCAGCGTTAGACATTTTGGTACTCTAGGCCAGGGGTAGGCAAAGTTGGCTCTTCTATGACTCATGGACTTCAACTCCCAGAATTCCTGAGCTAGCATGATTGGCTCAGAAAGTCTGGGAGTTGAAGTCCACGAGTCATAGAAGAGCCAACTTTGCCTACCCCTGGTCTAGGCTAACTCATATTCTGGCTGCCTTATGATTATGTTTAACTCTTGCATAGTGTATAGCCGTGATGACGAACCTATGGCACGCATGGCCGAAGTGGCACGCGGAGACATATCGCCTGAAACGCGTGGCGTTACCCATTCCTCTTCCAGGTTTCTGGAGCACATGCGCACATGATGATCAGCTGGCCTTCGTGTGTGTCGTAAACTTCCAGTGCCGTAAACTGGAAGAGCTGGTCTTCCATTTTTGTTCTGACCTAGGCTTCCTGATAAAATAAAACGGCACAAACGGTGTCTCACAAACCTCTTTATTTGTAACGGCTGCTAATTATGTTCATTAGCAGTCATCATAAATCCAAACAAGGTAAAATAAGTCTGACTAAAGTCTTTCAGGGAAAAGCAGATAACACACACACGAACCTTGCTCTTCTTTGGAAAACTGCCAAGGAACAGTTTGCAGGAAAAACTTGGCAAGTTCAAACAGGAACAAAACTGAGTCTTGAGTTGCAATGACGAGAGCGAGATATGAACTACGTTGCTTCCTGCAACAAACCCTTTCATGTTCTTCACTTATATAGGCTATGGGAGAGGTCAATTATCCCCAAGCCTTACTCCCGAGTAGTCCTTCTCCTCTGGAACTGTTCTTGCCTTCTGGCAGCTCTGTGCATGCATGCACTGAGAACAAGCTCCTCTTGTTCTTCTTCCTCGCTCATGTCAGCCTCTGGAGGTTCTGGAGGCGGAACAGACCTCCCCAATGGCCCTGGATGAATCCCTGCCTCTTGCACCGAGCCTTCTCCAGACTCCAGGCCTGGCCCAGTTTCCTCCCCAGCCTCCTCGCTATCCAACTCTGCTGCCAGCTGCACAGGCCACTGGCGGACCACAACAGTTTTCCTGCGTGAGCATGTTTGCCAGCCAGCTGATCGTCGCACACACATGCGTGCCAGAAACCCAGAAGACTAGCTGGCTGGTGCGCATGCATGCGCCAGGACCCAGGTCATTTTCAGGTGTGCGCATGCGCCCTGAGCAGCTCCTCTTTCGGGTTGCAGCCCAGACAAGTTGCAGCCCAGACGAGCTTGCGCGCGCACGCACGCTCCCTTTTCGCCAAAAAGGTTCGCCATCACTGGTGTATAGAGTGTGCTATACTAACCACTTTTCTGGTTATTTCCACTTTGATAAGTAGATAGCTATGGACTCACTCATTCAGTACCTTTCTATCAGATTGTTATCTTGCTCCAGTAATAATATCATCTTCCTAAGGTCCATAGTTGTATTGATAATTTTTTTTTCAGGACTTGCAATGTCTGGTTGATGTGTTGTTCATTACCACTCAAGCAAACCTGTGGGTAAATGTTTTGAAAATAATAGAAAAGGGTATGAGGAGGATCATCAGATTTTATATTCATATTGTCTATTTTGGAATCCTTTCAAGTTTGGTACCACCTAAATTTTTGCACCCTAGGTGACTGCTTAGAACCATTTAAAGCCTCAATAGACAGTTGTAATAAGAGTGAGTTTTGGGAAAAATGGACCTAGCAGAAAGGGGAAAAAGTGAAATGAGAATGAAAGTTAAGTATGAAACAAAGCAAAATAGCATGAAGTTAAAGTATGAAAAAATATTAGATGACACATTAATCTATGACTAGAGTGAATTGAAAACTAACATAAGGAAAATGAGATAGAAGATACCTGGGACAATGTACTACGAGGTCTCCCAAAATGAGAGAAGTCAGGTTTTTTAAAGAAAATAAGTCTATGACATGATAGTTTACAAAGATAAAAAGTTATGAAGAAGCATTTTTCTTATCTCATTTCTATAATTTCTTTAATTTCTTCTTGCTCCTTTTTTGGACTGTGCATAAAACTGGTTATTCTGAAAAAGATTAGGCTGAAGAGTATCTATGTTTCTATCTATGATTTTCTGATCTTGTAATTTGTTTGATTATTAGCATGGTTATTGGCTCTCTGGTTTGTGGCATTTTCTCTCTCTTCATCAGTTGTTTGCTGCTCACAGTTTGAAAAAATTAGAAGGCATGCAGGCAGCCACGGTTTATGATGTACAAACTGCAGAAACAGAGAGCATTAACACAACAGCCCTGTTGTAAATGGAGTACTAAGTGTGAACACAAATGAATACAAATTGATGATGACCAAAATATCCTGCAGGCCTTCCATCTGCCAAAGAATGTTATCTCTTCACCCAAAAAGAGGTATCTATAATATTCTGTATAATATCCTTAAAGCATGACCTTGGTGCAGGAGAACTCATTTGATCAATATTCAGAAACTGCTGATTTCCCTCCAAAGTAATATCTCTCTGCTTTTTAAAATTATAGACAAGGAAGCCTAAGATCATCTAAAATGATGAAATACCGTATCATCGGTAAGATCAATTAATTTGGTACCCTACTGATCAACAGCATGAAAGCTGACATGTTAATGATAGCTAATATCATATGGTGTTCCTCTGTAGTTGATATCAAGCATCCTGCAATTACGAGTTTCATTGCTATTTATTGTCAGAGATACAGGCCTATTCTGAATACATGGCGAAAGGCTTATTATAACACTTTCTCACTTTCTACCATATATAGAAATACATACCTGTGTTTCCCTGAAAATACGACCCACTCAGAAAGTAAGTCCTAGCTTGATTTTTACACATGCGCCCAATATAAGCCCTACCCCCCAAAATAAGCTTTAATTAAGACCCTACCCACTCCAGGGTGCACAGGTAAAAATTAAGCTAGGGTGGGGATAGGGGGTGAAGCTGCCCTACTACTTACATTTGGACAGTTGTAGCGAGGCCTCGCACACCTTGGCCCATTTCTTCTGCAGCCGGCAAGGCTTTCCTGAAGGCCTCTGTAGCCAATAACAGAGCTCCAGATCGATCCGGAGCTCTGTTATCAGCTACAGAGGCCTTTCCTAAAGGCCTTTCCTGAGGCTTCTGTAGCCAATAACAGAGCTCCAGATCGATCCAGAGCTCTGTTATCGGCTACAGAGGCCTTCAGGAAAGCCTTGCTGGCCTTCCTGGATGAAGAAGTTCCTGAAGGCCTCTGACAGTGAAAAGGAGGCCGGAGGTGACACGCACAAGTGAGGTGAGTCAGTGGATGACAACACCACCACCCCGAAAATAAGACCTGGTGCCTTTTTTGGTGGCAAAAATATATATAAGATAGGGTCTTATTTTCAGGGAAACACAGTATTGTAGTTACATATTTTATCTACAGATTGTAGACACAATACACTTTTGCAAAATAAGACACATACCCATTAGGAGTATTAAAGGCAGCATACTAGACATTTATTGAGTTCCCTCAAAAGTTTGATAAATCTCTACTACTATAAAAATAATGGGACTGTCAATCACCTAGCAGTCAAATTTAGAACATTGGCAATTTGAGAAGGGCATTTTCATAAAATGGCTTTATTTTTGGAGATGAAGATGATGACCGAGGCTGACATCTGTTATGCAGAATGCTTGCTTCTATTTTTTTTTAATTGAAAGGAAAAAAAAGAAGTACTGAGATGTGGACATGTAGGCATGTCAGCAGACAAATACTATCTGATCTGATTTTATCTTATCTCTGATGTGTGCTTTTTGGGTTTAGTAATGCTAAAATAATGCAGCTGGTTTAGGATTTATTGGAAATCTTTTCCCTTCTGCTTTTAATCCTTTTGCTTTAGAAGGCTATGTCCTTGCTTGTCCTGGTTTCAAGAGAATGCTTACTCAGCAATGCAGGCTTAATCTGGTTGGATGGAAAACCTGGCTCAAATTAATGTAACCAGAAATGACTCACACAGCAGCCTATCAGTCAAAAGAAGGAATGGATTGTCTTACGTGTGTGTGTGTGTGTGTGTGTGTGTGTGTGTGTGTGTGTGTGTGTGTCAAATTGACATCTTGCCTTTTTGCCAACCAATGACACTCAGAGTGGTGAGCATAGAACATAGAAGTAAGGGGTCTCTATCATCCACTTCTCTGACAAGTTGATTTTGTAATTTCATAATTTTATAAATTAGTTTCATAATTTCATACTGAGTATGATAAACTCCAACTTTTGGCAGAGGGGACTTTATCAAGGATGAGAGTCAGTCCATCATAGCATCAAGAACGCTCATTTTCATTTCAGTAGAAACTGCAAAGAGGGTAGAAACAACCTTGGTGTGAGCATGCGTACTTGTGTTCAGAAAGTAAAGATGGTAAGCGCAACCACTTGATTTAAACCTTCAACCATTGTATGTGTGTTGCAAGTAACACACATTTAAAAAAATGGTGTGGCTTTAATTCTGCTCATGAAGACATCTTCATTTTTTTTTACAAACAGGTCTCCCCCAGGAAATTTTAAGTACTAGGGGCTGAGTTTTTCATTTTCAAAAAATAAATCTGCAAGTGATTTATCTTTCTCTTTTCCTCTCTTCTTTCGGAATTGACCTTAATCACGGTGAGGAATGGGATAGTGATTATTGGGAGATCATAGAATTGCTGTTATTTGCTAGTTATAACTAGTTAAAATATACACAATCTGGAGAGAGAGAGAAGTTCCTTGAGGATGTGCTCCAGCACAAGCCCAAAAGCTTGGAAGAATAAACCTTTGGTCCCGATGACGGACGCAGATTGGATCCTGCAGCATTATCCTGGGACATGTACTGTATATCTGCCTTTATTCACATGTTAAAATATGGTCTAGTTTCTGGAGTTCTTCTAACCTCATTTCTTTCATCTGATACAAGATGTATTGAGATTCCTAATCCTTCACTTTGAATTAAAAACAAAACAAAAACAGTAAAAGGCTTGCTTGGTATTCCCTGAAACTTGAATGGCACCATCAAATTAATTTCATACATGTTTTCCTATTTTTAATAACATTTCTACACTTTAAAGTTATCATAATGGATGATTTTTTTCAATGCCATTTTAATTGTAACTGTATCGCTGGACACCATCCTGATTACAGTGAAGCAGGGCAAAATAAATATAAACCTTGCAAGCCATACATCAATAAAGCTGTGATTTAACTCTTTCCCTCCCCCATCCCATTTTCACTTATAGCTGCAATCTGTTCCAGGCAGGTCTTTAAAAAGTTCCCAACTCCCAATTGCAGCAAATATGAAAGCATATTTTTTATAACCCAGTGCTCAAACAATGGATAATGACACTCTGATTTACTCTTACATTTGAATAAACTTACCGTAATTGTGTTCTTATTCTATTTAAGCCAGTTGCAGTATCAAGGAAACTCATTAAGGATGTACTTGCTTCCTCCTTAGGCAAGGTTCAGACATATTTTTCTCCAATTACATTAACCAGCATGACAGAAATACTAAAGATCTATTTCATAGGGAGTCATTGTTTTCCTGTAAAATGGGTCACTGAAATGGGAAGCTATTTTCTGGCTATTTACCCTCTGAGAATGAAGGCACCAAATTTCCATTTTAATTAGCATATTATGTTTATGAACAGGCCTATATTGTTATTTTCGGAGCTTTCAATATTATGTCTATTTCACCGGGATCTAGTACATAATCCCAACCATCAAATTCTGTAGTAGATCCTGAACTTCAGGCAGCTTCAAGACAAAAACCGAAGTGAACTACAGGAGGTTAATCCTTGTAACTTGAATCTGGGAAATCCTACCCAGGATAAGAAAAGAGACAAGGAAGTCTATCCAGAACCTCAACAGTATAATCAAACACTGCTGGTGCTCTATTTATTTTTCTGTCGATCATATTAAACATTATAATTTAGCAGTAGGTTGCAATCAAAACTTCAGGGTATTGCTTGCAAGCTGGGATGGTATGCCTGCCATAATCAATTGTAATTGTTTATCAAAAATAAATTTGGATCTAGTCTACTCCTGATACCCTAAGTTCCAAATTGTCCAATGAAAAGGTACTGTAGTTATTTGTATAACTGAGAAAATAATAACCAAGGTGGATTTCTGGATTTTTTAAAATTAGACATTAGGACGTGAACAAAAAAGATCAATCTGTTACAAAGCTTATGGAACTGTGCATTGCTACAGTATAATGGTAGCTAATTATCTGTAGAAGTTGACTTTACTTATGATTACAGGAAATCTTAATTGCTAAATTGGTCTTTGGAATTTACTGTTCACCGTCTGTTTCCTTTTTAATTGTGAATCTTAAAATCTTTTTTCTTTAAAAAATTACATATTTTTCTCATCTTTTCTCATTTTATCAAATTTCAGAATTTTAATTTCCTGCAGTAGACTGTTGGATAAAACTTTCAATTATGACATCAGTTTACTAATCTAGTCCTTCAACACGCAGCCCTTTTAACTGTAATTTTATCTTTTCCAGATTTCAAGAAACATCCCAGGATGGTGCTCAAATTAAGAATTTGATTACCTATGGGTCTACTTTTAGGTAATAATGAGTTATTTGAGAGATGTTTGCTCACCAATCAAACTACTTTATTGAAGATCAGTATTATCATTTCATGAGTCTTTTTTTTTTACATTTAAAAAGAGGCTTTGATCATGATCTCTTTCAGGGTAGGAAGAGTATTGATATCTTTGAACTTTGGTGTTGGAGAAGATCCCTAAGAATACTGTGGACAATCAAGAAAACAAATGAATGGATAATTGAACAAAATAACCCAGAGGGTTCTCAGTTGAGGCACAAATGACTAGGCTCAAATTGTCCTATTTTGGACACATTATGTAAAATTCCAGTTCTCAGGAGAAATCTCTAAAGCTGGGAAAGAGAAGAAGATGACACCAGCAGTTGCAGTGCAGATTAATGTACTGTCTGAAGAGTTTGAAAGTACAGTGCAGATTAGGAATAGATCATCATGGAGAAAATCTATGTATATGCTCACTAGCAGTTAAAAATGACTTGACGGCATATAATCAATCAATCAACCAATTCTCTGGAAAATGATAATGGTTTTTTTTCATTATATGTCTTTGTATCTTTTGGATATTGAAATCAATCTGAGAAATTTATGCTTGGGTCAATATAACTTCACCTTTATTATGATAGCTTTCTTTTGCCTTTCTTCTAAGACAATTTACTTTTCTTATGGATGATACCAGAGCTTCAGTTGCATGCCCGGTTAATTTTAGGCTGAGTCTAAGGTCATGCCCAAAATTAAAGTGTTAAGTAGTTTTCTTTTTTACTTACATTGATCTGATCTGTCTTCTTCCCCATCAACTTTTTAAAAATCCATTCCAATCCCAAATTTCCTTCCTTATAAAACACAATCAAAGGGTTCAATGCTTTCTACATTTTCTACAGAAAGCACTCTACAGTGCTTTCCACATTTAAATCAAATTATCCATTACAGATTAATAAACAACAACCCTACAGTAGCTTAGCACCCATCCTACCCCCAGGTCTGGGAGAATAGCCAGATTTGAAGCAACTTTCTGAACTGAACATTGTATCAGTTCCTGAAACCAGAGCATCTTTTTAACCTTGGTGAAGATAAAACGAAAAAAAGCATACATATGTATCAGTGATGGGTTCTAAATCCCATTACTAATGGTTCACACACACATGACACTTCTGCGCATGTGCAGAAGCGTCCGGGGTGGGTGGGTGGGTGGAGCCTCCCACCCCCACCACTATTGGTTCGTAGAACTGGACCATACCGGTAGCAACCCACCACTGGTATGTATATGCACATATTCACACTCATATACATGTTCCCAGAAAGTTGTTTCACACTGGGAAATTATTTAAAGGACCCAAGACATCCAGATGAGGGCTATCTACAGGAATGAAAGGAGAAAATTCAAGACTTAGGTGTAGATGGGACTGAATATTAGTTTATGTTCTTATGTTCTCTTTCAAGCAAGCAGCAGAAGAGGAAAGTGTAACAATGGCAACAAAAAGGAGCATTTTGAATTTTGTACTTTGCATTTTGAATAAATACTGTATGTAATTTTTTTTAAAAGAACATACTTCTCAATGATAATTGTAAAGCAAATACAATTACCGTATTTTTGGGAGTATAAGATGCACCTTTCCCCCCCCAAAAGAGGCTGAAAATTTGGGTGCGTCTTATACTCCAAGTGTAGCTTTTTTTTCCAGCCCTAACGAGGTGCTAACAATCTTCCCAGCATGCAGGATTTTTTCATTGCTACTTCATCTGAAGAAGTTTTTTTCCAGCCCTTTGCAGGCTTGTTTTCATTGCTACTCCCTCCGAAGAATTTTTTTTCAGCCCTAACCAGGGGATAAAATAATGTGCTGAAGCTGAACAGACTAAGGACGCTAGCCAGATCAATACCTGGTAGATAGATTCCCCCCCCCTATTTTCCTCCCTGAAAACGAAGGTGTGTCTTATACTCCAGTGCGTCTTATACTACAAAATACGGTACCATGTCTACATAGTACCATAGTTATTATTACTGATGATTTAAGATCATCAGTAATATGATCGCCGCCCTCAGTCCTTAGGGAGTAGGGCGGCATAGAAGAATTCCCAAATAAATAAATAAATAAATAAGATACAGCTATGATACTGAATATGTTGTGATTAGCCTATTCCCCCCCTCAAAATTGGCAAATTTAAGCTATGTGCTGGCTGGGGAATTCTGAGAGTTTAAGTCCACAGATCTTAAAGTTGTCAAGTTTGAGAAAGACTGTTCTACAGTAACCCTGCAGGGCTGTCTCATGATATTAGACTTTGGTTGCAAATTGTGAGTTATGTTGAGCTTGAAAGACACAATTGCTTTTGTATCAATTGCTATTATTGCTGAGATTAGGTGGTAGTTTCTCTCCTTTTGCAGATGGTGCTGTAAGACACCTATAGCCGTCTACAATGCATAGGAAGCACTGCATCAAACATTTGATTTCCTTAAGCCCTTGGTGTTTGTGCTTTTGTGTGAACAACAACAAAGCTATTTAGTAGTATAGGAACACACCAAAATTAATAAACTTTTGATGACTTTAACTTGCCAATAAGGTGCTAAAATACCTGCTTCAACATTGAAATAATTTTTGCACCAATTTTGTCAAAGCATTAAAATCAGATAAGAGAATGCAAATGCTAAATCAGAAACTATTGCTGCTCATTTTTTTGAACATACAGCAATATGCTTCTACCTGGTAATCTAAAGATAAATAAAAGATTATCTACTTAGACTGCAACATAATTGCGGCATTAGTAAAAAAAAAAAAGTTAAATATTCTCTAAAGGTTCTCATAAACCTTTTAAAAGCCTTTAAGTTTTAGATAAATACGATCGGGTCTCATGTTTTTACTCTCAGGTATAATCTCAGTAATGTGTCTTTGTGTTCCTTTTTTCTTCTCTTTGTTATTCCTTTCATGTTAGCAATCACGGAGTTCAAATCAAGAAAATAGCCTGGTATTTCCTAACGTTTCTGTTAACACATTGTACAGTCTCTCTTGAATCCCAAATGCACTATTGAAATAAAACAAGAGTTATTTATTTACCTATTTATTTGGAAGCAAAGCTGTGAATGTAGGAAATGGTTTCTTAAACTTTTGTGCCACATGCTTACCTTTTAGAGAGTCTGAAAAAAACTACCATTGTTAGACACCCCCCCCCCCAAAAAAAACACTTTTGAAATGATACTGCATTGATCATTATGAATTACATGCTTTTTGGAGGGAAACGTTCTTCAAACAATCAAATGTATTCCAGAGTTGCTTGTTTGGGGTACAGTATTTTTAGATAGTGGGGTTTATTGACATTGACAAATGTTTTTGGACTTTAAAGGCCTTGAAGTTCTTTGTTGCATACGTTCATTATTGAGTGAAAGCTCACATTTAGTTAGAGGTTAGTGAAAACAAGTTTAATTGCTTTTCCTCATCCAATTTTATAGAGCTCCTGAAATTTTCCATGAATCCCACAATCCTCCAGGTGAAGACTAATTCCACTTCTTGAAAAACAACAATTCTCTTTCTATGCGCTGGTCTTACAAGCTGGTATCTTAATTTTATTGCTTGTAATTAGCCTTCCACTTCAGAAAGTTTGTATCATCTTCTCCTTCTCCTTCTCCTTCTCCTCCTTCTCCTCCTCCTCCTCCTCCTCCTCCTCCTCCTCCTCCTCCTCCTCCTCCTCCTCCTCCTCCTTCTTCTTCTTCTTCTTCTTCTTCTTCAATATTTTTTATTACTTTTGCTGCCATTAACACATACAATCTTCTGCTAGAATTTTTTTGGAAGTGAAACATCTTACAACTTTTTTTGTTTATTAATAGTCACACACATCTAAATTTGGCACTACAGCTGCCTACTAAAAATATATGTCCAGAGATTTGTATAAAACTAAAAATAACATGCAGACTGTATTGAATTGGGGAATCTCTTGCAAGAAATATGTTTCATACATAATTGTAAAGGCAAAATTTTAATGCTGACTTTAAAAAAAGCAGGTAAGTCCAAAGCCCATCCAGAAATGTGGAAATGAATGTAAGGCTAAATCAACAGGAAGATGAAATGGATGGATGGATGGATGGATGGATGCAGCTTATTTAAATATAAAGCCCTTATTGTCCTAAGCCTTCCACTTCTGAATATTCATCCCATTCCTCATTTTATCGAAATATTTTCAACGAAGAAATATCCCATACAATTGAAGAGAGAGCAGAAATTGTAATGAGCACAATACCAACAAATATTTGGATTTTTTTAAAAAATGTAATATTTATTTTTCTGATACTGCTCTTTACCCTAGTTTGAATCTGATTAAGAAACCTTGGTTTAGACCAGGGGTATCAAACTTGCGGGCCGCGGGCCAGATGCGTCACATGCTGGCTACGCCCATGCCCGTTTTAGCAAAGGGGGAAAAAGTTATGATACATCACGTGACCACAAGGTGTCATCACGAGTTTGACACCCCTGGTATAGTCCATGTAGAATCCAAATGCAGCACCTGTCTGCAATTTGTTAAACTAGGGATGCACGGCTTTACAACTAAATTACATGTCATAAATGAAGATAATCTGCAGTTTTCTGCTGCAGTTCTTTTCTGGCTTTGTATTACATTTAATAAGTAGTGTGATAAAAGTTTAGTATTTTCTACTGATATCTTCTGTAAAAAGTCTATAATAAGAGACTTCCGTGGAATTGTCACTATCATTTCACTTCTTTCCAGAGCTGCTCTCCTCTCTTTTGAAAGCTGATAACTCACTAATTTGCCAGTTAGCACTGCAATAGATTTTGTACTTAGAGAAAGCTTGGCTTTATTGAGTCAACTAAATTTTCCCTTCCCTTCTGCTTTTGTGAGCTGTAATGCTTCAAAGTAAACCTGGAAGATGTTTATGGTGGTTTGTTTTCCGAGCTTGCTGTTCGGCTTCAAAACGTTTCATTCAGGGGTGGGTTCCTGCCGGTACGCTCTTACCTGTTGGTCGCCGCAGAACAGAAGAAGCCGGTGGCGTTCTCAGCGCGGGGCTTCCCCCACCCTCTTTCCCCTGCCCACCTGGACGCCGCCATTTGTGTTCTTTTGCCCTCTGCGCAAGCAGAACGCTTTGCGCATGCACAGAGGGCAAAAGAACGCAAATGAGGCATCTAGGCGGGCGGGGGAAAGCAGGCGGGGGAATCCCCATGCTACGACCAACAGGTAAGAGCGTACCGGCAGGAACCCTCCCTGGTTTCATTACCAGGCAACATCATCATGGTACTTCAGTTCAAGCTTCAACCAAATCATCCCAGTGATGATGTCGCTTAGCTTGGTGATGAAACATTCTGAAGCAGAACAGCAAGCTTGGAGAACAAACTACCACCAACATCTACCCCCTGAGCTACAAATATTTTGAATCATTTCAAACCTGGTTGAATTTCAAAATCTTCACACATAGGGGTCCTCTTGTTATTAAAGGGCCATGTCCTCTAGAACAGTTTTTCTCAACCCAGCAACTTTAAGGTATGTGGATCTCAAACCCAATCCTGTCTGGGGAATTCTGGGAATTGATATCTACACATCTTAAAGTTGCTGAGGTTGAAAAACCCTTTCCTGGAGGATTTTCTCTTAAATAAAGTCTGTGTTGTTGTTGTTTTTTAAATAATTTATTGTGAAATAAAAGTGTCTTTTATTTCGCAACAGTAAACAAAGGTTTGCACTGTACCAACTGGAAGTGGTTTTGTATTTCATCAATAGATGCAGTGCTTTGTATCAACATAAAAACATAAATATGTACATGTACATGTTTCTGCACCTCTGACAATCTGCAGTTCTTTCCTGATGTGATATCCTAAGTGACTGAATCTTTATTTATTTTATTTATTTATTTCTTTTTGTCAAGTATGTGTTGGTAATATACATAGATATAACATTGTTTATATACATAAGATGGGTACAGATAAGAGGGAACATTAGGACAGGGATGGTAGGCACGCTGGTGCACTTATGCATGCCCCTTGCTGCACGCCCCTCTTAGGAATCGGGTGAGGTCAACAGTGGACAGTCTAAGAGTAAAGTTTTGGGGGGTTTGGTGATGAAACCACAGAGTCAGGTAGTGAGTTCCAGGCATTTACCACTCTGTTGCTAAAGTTGTATTTTCTACAGTCAAGTTTGGCGCGGTTTTCTTTTTTTCTTTCTTTTTCTTTTGCATTGTGTATTCTTCATGCTCCATTTGCAGTATACAGGAGGGTGTCTCTTAATCGGGGGGGTGCAATCATAATTGTCTAATAGTTTAGACTTCTACACTCAGAGGCAACCCTTGCTGAACTCTCATTGTCACTTGAAACAAGACTAGGATTACATTTCACATGTATTAATTCAGTTGTGTCTTCCCTAAGCAACTTCCCATAATAAAGCTAATCTCCTTATAGTAGGGTGTTCTGCATTTGATCTGATTGATCTATCCTGTCTCGCAGTGGGAGGCTGGCCTTGTAGTCCTTTCAAACTCCATATTACTAATCTTGCTAAATTCAACAGCTCACTTAGAATGTGATTATTGCTATTACAGCTGTGGCCGATTTCTCTTGGCTTCCAGTCAGACCTGATTAGGAAATGAGAATCTGATTATGTCCTATTTCTTGCAGTTCCAGTGGGTTTCAAAAAGAACAGACCATGATGCTCTGTCTGTTCCTTGCTCATAATCAAACACTGACATTTGTGCCAGTAACAAAATGCCCATATTCATGAGCATTTTCTTTGGCGCAACTTGTATTTTACATGGCAAAAATATTGAGCTGCCGACTTTTAGTATTACGAGCAGATTTTTTTCCCCTCAGAAAATCTGTTTCATCCCAGACAGATTGGAATACTGAGCTGAAATGGAAATCATGAAAAGATATTGCAGTTTTCACATATTCTACTCATTATATTTGATATTCCAACTTTATTATTTTTATACACAACTCAAGGCAGTGAACATATCTAACACACTTGCTTTCCATAGACATGTTACACATTAAAGATGTCTATACCAGTGGCCCCCAACCTTTTGGACAGAAGGGATTGGTTCCACGGAGAGAGGTATTTTCTGCAGATCAGAGGGGGTTTCATGTGCTGTCTGCATCCTGCAGATGGGGCTTTGTGCTTGTTTGTGTCGCCCAGTTTCTGGCATGTTTGCAGACCAGCGCCGGTCCATGAACCAGGGGTTGGGGATCCCTGGTCTATACTATCATGATTTAAATAAATCATTATGTGCTACCAAGTTGGGGTCAATTCTTAGTATCCACATAGAAAGATCTTCTCTTGGATGGTCTATTCCCAACCTGGCCCTACTCTGTATGGAAATAAAACTTTCAGGGAATAGGACTGGAAAATTATTGATGCTTTTGAACATTGGTGTGAGGAAGATTGTTGAGAGTGCGTCGGAGTCTGAATCTGAGACGGAAGATGAACAGCTGACAGAGAGCGGGAGAGTGGCTCCATTGGCTGTGGAGGAAACTGGGGAAGGGCAAAGTCAGGCTGGGCAGAGCAGGGGAGAGATAGAACAAGGGAGAGGGGGTTCAGATGAAGACCAAGGCCCAACCCCTCCTCATTCTAGGCCGTGCAGGGAATAACGCAGAAGAGAGCAACGTGGGTTGCATGGCTTACGAGGAAGGAAAGGGCCCCGATTCCCTTCACAAGGCACACCTGGGGATGGAGTTTAAAGGAGATTCTGTCTGCAGCCAGAAGCTGCTGCAGGTTTGTGGGAGAACTTTTCTCCAGGCCGGAGAGTAAACGGGACGTTGGGGGCAAAGTTGGTGCCAATAAAGGGACTCATACCAGTTCTCTGGCTGTGTTGCCTTCGTGCCATGCCCCGGGTCATCACAGTGCCATGGATAGACAAGAACATAAACAAATGAGCCAATCTAGAGTTACACATAGCTAATGTGACTTTAGAGCCAATCTAGAGTTACAGATAGCACAAATGATCAGATTCAAATTACCATATTTAAATGTATTCTGCAAAGACTTGGCTCTTTCTCCACCTCTATAATGTTGGGAAAGGAGGAAGGAAAGAGAAGGGTAACAAACAGCAAAGTGGATGGACATCATTATTGTGTCCCTGACACTGTGTTTATAATGTACATTGGAGTACTTGTAAAATGGCTAAGAATGAGTTTTGTCTGTTAAAATAGTAATAGGCAAATTATTCAACTGTCCAGAAAATAGAAGCTAACAAAATGTCAATGTATACAATTTGTTCCTTGTGTCACTTTAATGAAGTATGTTAAAGATAAATGTCAAAGAGTTTTCCCCCTGGAAACAGAAGTAAGCTAGACTAGTCAAATCCAATAACATGTAAGCAGTTTCAATATAGGTAAGAATCCTGAAAAGATGATAAATATGGATCATTTGTGACGAAGAGTCACAAGATAAATTGTGCTTTCAGGATTCAGGGACAACTATCCCCTTCACCAAAAATATTTGAGCTTGAAAAAGAGAGAAAATGTCTGGATGTCTTTTTTTTTCTCCAGGGAGATTTCTGTTAAGTGTCAATGAACTATCGTGGATCTGCAAATCTTTTGAAAAAGATATTTTGGATCATATAGGACTGCATCCACCATTAAAGCAACTATGTTTTATTCTAGGCTTCTTTAGTTACTCAAGGAGTTACTTCCAGGTGTTTCCACATGCAAATCCATTCCTCACATTGGATGTCTTTGTCTGTCTGTCTGTCTGTCTGTCTGTCTGTCTGTCTGTCTGTCTGTCTGTCTGTCTGTCTGTCTGTCTCTCTCTCTCTCTCTCTCTCTCTCTCTCTCTCTCATATCTATCTATCTATCTATCTATCTATCTATCTATCTATCTATCTATCTATCTATCTATCTATCTAGCTAGCTAGCTAGCTAGCTAGCTAGCTAGCTAGCTATCTATCTAGCTAGCTAGCTAGCTAGCTAGCTATCTATCTATCTATCTATCTAGCTAGCTAGCTAGCTAGCTATCTAGCTATCATCTATCTAGCTATCATCTATATCTAGCTATCTAGCATCTATCTAATCTCTAGATCTTATTAACCGTACTGAGACCAATATGGCAGTTTTAAAATTCATCTATTCTTTATACCTGTTCTTCTAATTATTTGCTATGCTCAAAATTAATCACAACAAATATAAAGAATCCCAACTAACCATTAAAAAGCAAGCAACAAAAAAAGTCATGTGCAGAATAATTTTTTTTAAAATCATCAGCTGTATAAATTAAACTTAAGCCCTGGAGACTCCATGGACCTGTTCATAAGATTCACCATTGCCTTTTTCCAGGATTCTTTTCCTCTGTTTTCTAGCATTTCCTGATGTTTCTCTATCCAAGTGTTAACTAGGCTTAAGCATTCTCAGCCTGTAACTAGGGTTGAGTTGTTGATTTTTCTGGCCTCAATAAATAGTAGGTTCATTCCAGCTATGACTAGTAAAGGCCTGTTTTACTGCATTGTTTTTGGAACTACAAACATTTGGCTAAGGATGAAGGAAAATTTCATTTGTTTAACATTTTCAAATGAGCCGACCTAATTTGCACTTTCAGGATTAATAGGTGAACCAGAATGCAATTAGCCTCTTTATTTTGCAATGCAGTTCTCTAATCAAGCTATGTGTATGCTAAAGAAAACAGTATACAAAAAGGCATACCTTGGGGACAACGCTTAACAAATTATATAAATTGGAAAAGTCTACAAAATGTATGTTGGTGCAGATTTCTCTTAATGAAGGTATTTTATATGCACATATTAGCAGTAATGTATTCATTAAGTAAAAAAAAACAGAAAATGCGTAGTTTGAACAAATTCCAGAATTTCCAAGCCTTTGTTTTACTATATGTTTTGCAAAGTGATGCAGAAACAATGGATAATTAGCCTGTGCTTGCAAAAGGTTAAAATACAGTATGGAAGCCTGAACAGACAGATATATCTAGTCCTATTCCTGGTAAAAAGGAATATTGGAAATTAAAAATGAAATCCATTGAATAGTACAGAAATTATAGGTAGGTACGAAGCCTTCAATAATCCAGTTTCCTATTTCTTACAGTCATCAACTAGAAGCATCTGAGGATTTCTTATAAGTACAATTATGTAGAGGAGGGCATGGGTCATGATGAAGGAATAACATTGTATTTATCAATTACTCTGCTAAACATTCAGATGGTAGCCTCTTCTTATTGACTTTCTAAGATAAGGAATAAGGTGCAATAATATTTATTTTTCACAGTTGAAGGTTGCTGAAAATAATCACCAATGTATTTAAGCAATAATCCGTATAATGAAGACGTGAAAGATTGAGAAGCACAAAGTTTAAATTTTAATTCAGAATTTGCAGAGTTCAACTACAATTATATATAATTTATCAACATAAACTGCAGAATTGAGATGAATGCTACGTTCATACTTAGCAAATTCAGTTGATAAGCAGCCCCTCTATCATACTGGACACATGTTTCATGACTATTCCGATTGTTTGGACCTTCAGCTAGGTTATGAATGCCTGGTTTATTAACAGAAAGACATAACATGGATTGTGACTATGCTAAGGAAATAAATACTAATTAAATCATCTAATGCCAGTTTGGAGTATTTCACATTGCTTGTGAATGGATTCAGAGGTCAGCTAAAGGAGGTAAAATTATAAACATGAAAAGACAAGCAAAGTGAAAATGATCACCGAGACCATGGATCCTACTTAAATGTTGACCTGTTTTCCATTTTTATTTGTCCATATTTTATATTTATTTATTTATTTATTTGGTTTAGTTTATATGCTGTCCAACTCCGCATGGACTCTGGGCGGCTCACAACCAGAAACCAACAAAAATAAAAATAAAAACATCTAAAACATCTAAAAACATGTCAAAATACATCACACTTATAAAATCCTTACAATCTCGCATCTTCACTATGGGTTATTAGTTCCAGGCCTGCCGGAAAAGCCAGGTCTTGACGGCTTTTCGGAAGGCCAACAAGGTGGGGGTGGTACGGACCTCAGGCGGCAGTTGGTTCCAGAGAGCCGGAGCAGCCACAAAGAAGGCCCTTCCCCACGGGCCCGCCAGCCGACACTGTTTAGCTGACGGGACCCGGAGAAGCCCAACTATGTGGGATCTTACTGGTCTCTGGGACATGTGAGGTAGTAGATGGTCTCAGAGATAGTCTGGTCCTGAGCCATATAGGGCTTTAAAGGTCATAACCAGCACCTTGAATTGTGTCCGGAGACCAGCCAGTGGAGCTTGCGCAGCATGGGTGTAATGTGGGTGAATCTAGCTATACCCACCACAGCTCGCGCTGCTGCATTCTGGATTAGCTGAAGTCTCTGAACACTCTTCAAGGGTAGCCCCATGTAGAGTGCATTGCAATAATCAAGACGTGAGGTGATAAGGGCTATATTTAAATGACTTCCGCAGTTTTGACACCCCACTTTGTTGAAAATGGAGAAGTGTGCCGGCTGTGCACACTGTCATTTGTTATCAAAAGTCTTTTCTCCACTCACAATTTATGTATGTTTTACACATCAGGAGAGGAATGGAGATGACCATTCTGCCTTAGTCCCTCTCCTTTATCATTTTTATCTTTCTCTGCAGAGAGACAATGGTTCTGTTGATTGATGATCTTAGTGTAATTTAGAACTTTGAATTAGCCATCAGAAAAGTTTCCGCAGATAGAACAAACTTGTGCTTCATGTAATTGTGCATATTAAAGATGAGAATGACTTCTAAGAAAGAGCCAGGTCTAAGCTCTTCATCCTTATTCCAACTCTTCACACGAACTAAAAGTGATTAATATGACTGAGAAGACTTACCGTATTTTTCGGAGTATAAGACGCACCTTTTTACCCTCAAAAAGAGGGTGAAAATTTGGGTGCGTCTTATACACCGAATGTAGCCCCACCCAGCCACCCCCATCCTTTGGCCTCTGCCTGCCAACAATTTACCTCTTTGCAGCAAACAGGGCAAAGCCTGATTAGCACACTAAGAGATTACTTGCCTCCCGACCTACAGCTGACAGGCTTGCAAGCCACGTGGTAAAATGAAACTAACTACGGTGGCTGTAATGAGACAAAATGCTGGGAGATAAACTGCTGGCAATGTTAAACTGCTGAAATTGCAAGAAGGTAAGATACAGCTACTGTAGCCTAGAGGTAGAGCTCTTGTCTCACAGTCAGGAGGTTGTGAGTTCTATCCTAGGTAGAGGCAGATTCTGTTAATATGTTATTTTGTTAAATGTTTGTAGAGTGTTCAAATTATAAGACTTGTTTTTTAAAGACTGGTTTATTATTGTTCTAGACCAGTGCTCCCCAACCAGTGTGCCGCGGCACACTGGTGTGCCGTGAGGCCATGCCAAGTGTGCCGCGGCAAAAGCTCGCATCATTCAGGGGTGGCCAAACCGTGGCGCATGCACCAAATGTGGCGCATTGGATGATTGCAAGTGGCGCATTGCAATCATCCAATGGCTGACGCCTCTCCCGCCCGCGTGACTTGCTGTCTTTTAAAACTCAAGCTGCCTCGGCTTGAGTTTTAAAAGACAGCAAGACGCGGGCAGGAGAGGCAGGTCTGGTCATTAAGCCTGCTGGCCGCTGCAGCGAGGCTTAATGAGCAGACCTGCTGCCCTGGACACAACAGCGAGGAACGCAAGGAGGTACCGGGGCATGTCCCAGGTAGGACACGCGTCTCGCGCTGGGGGTTAGCAGGGCGGGCGGGTCAGGACTGGCGGGCGCGCGCGTCCTACCTGGGACTTTTCCCGGTAGCTCCAGTCGCGGGCTGGCTTGATTTGAGGCTTGGCAGGGGGCGTGGCGGGGCGGGGCATGAGTCCTCCTCCCTGCTGCTTCTGTTTGTGGAAGCCAAAGAGTCTTACTGGTAGTTTGGGAGAAAGAAAGAAAGTTTTTTGCTACTTTCCTTCAGTGCACTCAAAAGCAGAAGCAGCAAAAAACTTTCTTTCTCCCAAACTACCGGTAAGGCTCTTCAGCTTCCACATATAGCCTGGAAAGCAGTCTCATGCGTCTCGCACTAGGGCTGGCTTGATTTGGGGCTTGGCAGGGCGCGAGTGAGGAAGGCGTCGGCAAGAGGCGAAGCCGAAAGGGAGGGCGACAGGGATGTCTGCTTCTTAAGCCAGCAAACTTCCTTGTCGCCAAGCTCCGCCTCTTGCCGACGCCTCCTCACTTGCTGGATTGACTCGCCTGCTCTGGGCTGCCTTGGGCGGCTTGAGTTATAAAAGACAGCAAAACGCCGGCGGGAGAGGCAGGTCTTGCTCATTAAGCCTCGCTGGCCGCTGCAGTGAGGCTTAATGCTTTCTTTTAAAACTCAAGCCGAAGAAGCAGGCGGGGGAAGCGGCCCCCGGCCGCTTCCCCCGCCCACCTGGACGCCACTATTTTCAGTCTTTTGCCCTCTGCGCATGCGCACAGCGTTCGCATAAATAAAATAATAAATCAAGTAATTCTGTTATGTCCAGTTTGACAGTCGTATACTATTATACTCTTCAAAACGATATTTTGAAGATTATATTTGTTTTTTATCCAATTTTTGTATGTGGTGTGCCGTGGAATTTTGGGAGAGGCTATGGTGTGCCGAGAGTGACAAAAGGTTGGGGAGCACTGTTCTAGACAACTTAACAAAATGAAGAAGCTTTTTAAAATAAATTCTTGCTCTGAAGAGGCCCAATGCTATTGTATCTTCTTTTAAATAGCAGACAGCCTTCCAGAAAGCCACATCAATTTTAAAGATCTGTAAAAATATAATCTGAAATGTCCTGTTTTAGTATTAAGTATTAGTATTAAAATAAGGCAGCTGAATTAAACCCAGACTTAGTCATGTTTGGAGTAGATCTATTTAAATAATTGGGAGGAGTTAGTGTGATTACATTTAAGAAAACTTTCTGGGATTAATATACTGCCATAATGTACATTTCTCCAATTCTTTGCTATTTCTATGGGTCAGATACACATGCATAGAAATACACAGCAAACAGTGTATATCATCTGTGCTGTTTGCTGTTTGCTGTTTGGCAAATTGCTGGGAGGCAGAGGCCTTTTTTCCTTGTTTTCCTCCCCCCAAACTAAGGTGCGTCTTATACTTCGGTGGGTCTTATACTCTGAAAAATACGGTAACCGTCAATTCTTTCTTTGCTTCTGAAAGTATCTAGTTTAAGTGTTATTCAGTTATATACAAGTATAAAAAAAATAACACAGTTAATTCTGCATTCATTCATTCATTCATTCATTCATTCATTCATTCAAATGGGCTACTTTTTCACCTGGTATAAAAATCATTGTCTACATATTTATTGTAAACCTTCATTGACAGAATATTGCTACATATTCTCTGCTAGAGGCATGTCCTTGAAGACCATGGAAAGGATCTCCAGAAAGGGATCAGTGTGGTCTAACAGAATAGTTGAGAAGTCACGGCTTCAAGAGGGAAAATGGAAAGTGAATTGAAAAGACCACCGTGCTGAATGTAGCCAAAGTTCTAAGGTCATTCATATTTAGTTCCAAACATCCATCCAGGAGAGAATATGAGGATGAAACAGTAATATAATGTCCTTTGAAAAATAGCAGTATAATAAAATATAACATTTGAAATAGTGAGTATACCTTAAGTCGGTGTAATGGAAGCCTCTGCGGTGTTTTGCATTCAAAGACAAAAAGATATGCATGCAGAAACTAGCTAAAACTCCTTGAAGTAAATGGATATTTATATCACTTCTTGCCGCAGCAGCAAAAGGAAGCTGGCAAATTCCATCAAAAGACGCTTATGTGTTAAAGTGTTGCAGTCAAGTACACCTGAAGCACTGCACAATCCATTTACCCCCCCCCCAACAAAAAAAGTTAAAAGAGAAATTACATAGTAAATCCCATTTAAAACCAAATCCAATTGTTCAACACAGATCCCAGAAAACTGCTTTTCTTGGACATTTTGGACAAAATTTGTACTCCTTATTCTACAGTGGACACCAGTTTGGTATCTCAAGGGGTGAGCCTTATCTGTATTATAATAGCACTTCTTGTAGTTAAAATCCTCTTACCAAATGTGCCTGTTCCTGTGTTCTCACCTTCTCATACTCACCTCTAGCCCCTGAAAATTACTAAAACTCCCTGAGCACTTGAGATGGTCCACTTTTACTCGAGAGGAGAAAAAAAATGAAGAAAATGTAAGGACATCATTTTTGTAAAACATTTAAGAACAACAAAATTGTTCTTAGAACAATCAAGTGGTTTCTTTTTTATATAAAACAACATCGGTTAGATTGTTTTGGAAGTTCAATCAAAAATACATTAAAGTGGTTTAGGTGTAGCAAATGTGGATAGTGCTAGGTGCTGCCTTGTCCCAAAGGTGCTTTTTCAAGAGGCAACTGGACTTTCTTGTTTTTGTTGAAGACATTTCACTTCTCATCCAAAAAGCTTCTTCGGCTCTGACTGATTGCCTGCCTTCGCCGCTCACCCAGACCACGCAGCGCCCGCGGCCCAGCTGCTCTCTGGCTCCTCGCCCACTTGGCTGCTTTCACCTGCCTTCACCGCTCACCTAGTAAGTTGCTGTCTCACATGTACAGGTACAAAGGGCCAGGTGGGGGCCTTCCTCCCCTCCCTCTTTTGGGCAGTTTTAGAAAGAAAGGGCTGGGAACTTAAAGCCAGGTGTGCCCCGCAGCCCCCACCTTTCCCACCCCCGCCAGCAGCTCTGGGCTGGGCAGTGGTTTGGCTTTCCCAGCTGGCCATGCCCCCCGATCCCTGCCTGCCCTTCCCTTCCTGCCGCAGCTGGTGGCAGAAATGAAGGCAAGCCACGTTGAGCTTCCACTGCTTGGCCCCCTCCTCCAGCCCATATTTTGCCCCTTCCCGGACTGTCCGCAGCTGCTGAGCCTTGCCTGCCGTGGCTGCCAGCAGATGGGGTGGCCAGGGGCTGTGAGGTTGAGCCACCCGGATTGCCCCTCTGCCAGCTGGCCCTCTCCCACCTGCCTGCCCATCCAGTCAGCTTGTGGGAGTGCTGGCATCCCAGCCACCCCCGCCCTCTGGAATGGCAGCAGCAGTGGCAGGGATCACCGGATCACCTGACAGCAGGGAGGGAGAGAGAGAAGGGGGGCGGCTGCTAGCAGAGAGGGGACAGTGCAAGGTTGGTCCTTCTGGGATGAGAGGAGCTGGGAAGTGTCTGGGTCTGGTTCACCCAGTCTCTCTTCCTCTCACAGCCGCGTATCCTCCATCCGGCATGGTGGAGGATACGGCCTCAACATGTGTTGCCAGAGCTTCTGCCAATACGCCAAGGTCATCAGCTTCATTAAGGTGAGGGGGAGGGCAGCTGTATAGGCCCCAGCCATGTGCTTTTGGTTGCCCACTGCCACCGCCAGCTGACACCCCCTTCATTGCCCAGAGTTCTGTGGCAATGCCCATGACATCTCCTGGCTCTAATGATCATGTGCAGGCCAGGGAAGGAAATCTGAAAGCGTGTGTAATGTTATAATGTACAGAAGTTATAGTTAAATGTATGTCAGAAAGTAGACTCTGGGTGTGTTTTTCCAAACTCAGTAAGTGAGGTTGATTGAGCATAGTTTTAGAAGAGCGGTCTCTCTCTCTCTCTCTCTCTCTCTCTCTCTCTCTCTCTCTCTCTCTCTCTCTCTCTCTCTCTCTCCCTCCCTCCCTCCCTCCCTCCCTCCCTCCCTCCCTCTATCTCTCTCTCTCCATACACATACAATACATATAGTACCTAACGTATCTTTTTGTGTGCCTATACACACTCAATACTATGTAATATGTATGTACACATATGGCATATATACATAGGAGTAAATAGTATATTTTGGATGTTCAGTAGTTGTAAACAAATAGAAAGGGAAATTGTATGTTGTTGAGGCCTTTAAGGCAAGCGGCCAGGAGGCAGGGCTGGGTGTGTTGAGTGACATTGAGTTGGCCACGCCCACCCAGTCACATGACCACCCAGTGATGCCTACCCAACTGGTCATTAGGGCAGAGAACTGGTTACATTATTTGAATCCCACCACTGCTTTGGACCCTTAGTAGCTCAAATTCTTGTAGAGAGCTTAAGCTTGCAAGAAATCTTTTTACTCATTTGAACAGCCTGGATCTTTTTTCTGGCACTTGACATACAAACTTTTTACAAACAAACAAACAAACAAACAAACAAACAAACAAACAAACAAACAAACAAACAAACAAACAAACAAACCAGTAACAGGAAGAAGGAAAATAAAAACCACCTATCATTACATCTCCATGTGGAAAGCATAATAATCCAGGCAAAACTATGGAGAGGCATGTGCCAAATGTGGCCCTCATTCTGCATCAGAAAGCAGACTCTCTTTCAAATACGTCAACGTATGATATTTTCCCGTTATTAGATCAGAAAGCAATCAGAAACTTTTCCCATGTGGCACATTTGACTGACAAGGCGAGTACAAAAATGGTATAAATGTATTTGCCTCTGATGGAGACTAACAAAGAAATGAAAGAAGGACCCATGCTGGAGGAAAAAAAGGGAAGCATAGTCATGGAAAATTGTTAAAAGGCTAGAATGGTTATTTGCTATTCATAAAGAATTAAACTATTTCAGTGGTTTTGGAATCTTTACAAGAATAGAAAAGTAATACATCATTGATCCATGGAAAATTAGAAGCTCAATTAACTCCAAAGCAACTCATTAGAAACTAAAACAGTATTCTACAATCCAGCTCCTTTATTACATTGTTATGATTATGGTGGAAAACTAAACCATCTCTTTTACCGAAGTCCATAACCGAAAGCACTTGCTTATCATATTTTTCAATGCACTCCAGAACAATCTTGGTTCTGCAATGCAGAGAAGAGCAGAAAAATGATAGGAAGGGGGGGGGAATCCTCTGCAAGCGAGAAGTTTTATTTTCTTATACCATTTTCTTTCTTTTTTAAATGTCTAAAGAAAACATGGCCTTCATCTAAAGAGTTTACAGAAAGGCAACATGTGATTTAAAGGATGCAACGTTTAAAAATGATGCCTTTATGATTCTGGAGTGGCTTTCAAGGTCTAAAGAAATAAATTTTAGACATTTCTAAACATTTTATGCAATCCTGACGTTAACGTAATTTTAACATAGTTGAACTAAAATTTATTTATTTATTTATTTATTTATTTATTTATTTATTTATTTATTTATTTATTTATTTATTTATTTATTTATTTATTTATTTATTTATTTATTTATTTATTTATTTATTCATTTATTCATTTATTCATTTATTTGGTCATTTTTATACAGTATGCCTCCCCACTCCCATAGGACTCAGAGCGGCGAAAAAATAAATATATAGCCTGTAGGAGTTTAGCTCCACTACACTGTTTTCTAGCTGATTCCAGATCTAGAAACACTTCTAAGATTCAGAGGCATTTGCTATAATGTTATTTTTGTAGCAGATGAAGACATTTTCATGCTGATTTTTTTTTAAAAAAAATATATCGGCGATGCATCTTAATATTTTGAATTATGGCATATTGATTAAATTTTTGTATGAACAAGCCCATCTAAAACACCAGTGTTATCAACTCTGATTGCAGTTTTTATGCTAAAAACATAAACTTGTATTTTACTGTCTTATGCTTCCGAGTCCTTTCAGATAGTTTAAAATCTTACTGGTTACCCATGATAAAAGCAGCAGATAAATGCATTCTTTCTATGGATTAGGCAGATGTAACAGTTTCGTCTTCTAGACACTTTTCCTTCTGTGTTTGACCTTCAAGTTTTAGTCAAAGTTTCTTTTGGTCAAAAGCCTGTACACAATGGATGATTAACAAACTGTTCAAAAGGAAACATTTTATGTCTTGCATTTTGTTCAAAACGAAAATGGCAGATCAGAGAAGTATTCAAGAATGAAAGGAATACTTTCTTGTATACTGACTTGATATGTCCACAATTTGAAAAGGCAAGGAAATAATACAAAGCATGGCTTATGGAATTCTCTGCAGACCCCTCACATCCTGGACACAAATTGTTTCAACTCCTTCTCTCAGGACGGCACCGTAGGGTATTATATGACAAGACAACTAGACACAGGGACATTTTTTTCCCTTCGTCCCATCACTCTGCTGATCACCCAATTCCCGCAGTTGACAAAACACAGTGATTACTAAGTTCTGTTTAATGTCTACAGTATATATATATTAACCCACAGAGTGTGGCTTTAGTGTTTTTATTTATTTATTTATTTGTTTGTTTGTTTGTTTGTTTGTTTGTTTGTTTGTTTGTTTGTTTGTTTGTTTGTTTATTTATTTATTTATTTATTTATTTATTTATTTATTTATTTATTTATTTATTTATTTATTTATTTATTTATTTATTTATTTATTTATTTATTTATTTATTTATTTATTTATTTATTTATTTATTTATTTATTTATTTGTTTGTGACATTTATATACTGCCTCACAGTGCAAGCACTCTCTAAGCAGTTTACACCAGTAAGCAATGTATATTTATATTGCCCCCAACAATCTGGGTCCTCATTTTACCTACTTCGGAAGGATGGAAGGCTGAGTCAACCTTGAGCCGGTGAGATTTGAACCGCTGACCTGCAGATCACTGTCAGCTAAAGTGGCCTGCAGTACCCCACTCTAACCGCTGCAGCATCTCGGCTCTTTTTATGATCTCTTATTTCTCCCTTCTATTGGTTGCATACTTTTAGTGCTATTAGTTGTTATTATTATTATTCTCTGTTGTTTTGAAAGTACACTGAGTGCTTCTGGACCAGAGACAAATTCCTTATATATCTAGCCACACTTGGCCAAATAAAGTATTCTATTCTATACTTTTGAAGTCTTTTATCAGCAGTGCTCATAGGAAGGACATATGCACCATAGCGATAGCGATAGTACTTAGACATATATACCGCTTCATAGTGCCTTACAACACTCTCTTAGCAGTTTACAATGTCAGCATATTGCCCCCCAAAATATGGGTCCTCATTTTACCGACCTTAGAAGGATGGAAGGCTGAGACAACATTGAGCTGGTCAGGATCGAACTCCTGGCAGTGAATAGTGAGTTAGCCTGCAATACTGCACTCTAACCACTGTGCCATCATGGGTCCTAAGCCCAAAGGATATTCAATACGTAATGAAGTAATTTGTTGCATCTGTAGGCATTTGTGTGCATTGGGAAGCACAGTATACTGCATTCTCTCCATTCTGGATCAGTGAACAGGAGGAAGAAGGCAGGGGACTTTAAAAATGTCTATAACATTTTGAGTCACTGCCGAACTCCCTTTCCCTTAGGAGATACACTGGGAATGTTTTGCTTTTTCTTTCTCTGCCCTTGGATTTGGCTCATTTTCAAATACGTCTTCCTTTTTTAAAAAAAATTCTGCCACCCCGGATTTAGTCTCGTTATGTTTTCTAGATGGAGTCCTGAGCCTCTTCTCATTGTTTCCAGCATTCTGTTGGTTTGGGAAGAATGACAAAATAGAGAAAGCATCTGGAGCAGGGGTCCCCAAACTTGGCAAGTTTAAGATGTGTGGATTTCAACTCCCAGAATTCTCCAGCCAGCATAGCTGGCTAGAGAATTCTGGGAGTTGAAGTCCACATGTCTTAAACTTGCCAAGTTTGAAGGCCTCTGATCTGGAGTATGGAACTCTTTCCAATACTCTGCAATAAGACCATTCTGGGTCACATGACCAGAAGGAGGGAGGGAAGATTGAGAATGCAGCAGTTACATGCATTCTGAGCCATTTCCTAATTTAGGCTAATTTTTTTCAAGGATTTTTGGGAGATTTTTGTTTTGTTTTGTTGTTGTTGTTGTTGTCCTGGCCAGATCTGGGTCATCTGAACTTTATCTTTCTCTATCTAGCTTTTTTTTTCCATACCAAATTTCATCCTGTTTTATCCTGCCAAGGAACAGAATCTCAGCTCCTATGGCATAATTTATTTTCAACATTCCTTTGCATTGGAAATAAATAATAAAGTGGTTTAGACTATTTTTTAATGCATGCATAATTAATAGCTTATGAAGTTGGTCTGCAGTTCCACTGAGCTCAGGAAGATTGATTCTCAATAATTAGTTCAACATATAATAGTTTAAATCAGGGGTGAAACTCAAAAAATTTCCCTACTGGTTCTGTGGGCGTGGCTTGGTGGGTGTGGCAGGTGAAGGATACTGCAAAATCTCCATTCCCACCCCACTCTGGGGCCAGACAGAGGTGGTATTTGCCAGTTCTCCGAACTACTCAAAATTTCCGCTACCGGTTCTCCAGAACCTGTCAGAACCTACTGAATTTCACCCCTGGTTTAAATAAACAAAAAGCAAATAGGTTTTCTTGCAATAAATCACTCAAATCACTGCACCTAGTTTGATAATTTCTTCCAATTATCTAAGTCATTTAATTAATACCATATTAGGGTTGGTCTAGACTATGGATAAAATATATTGATCCCTTCATGTGCAGATTGATTGTTTTACAAACAAAAATGGCAGCTACTATAGTTTAAAAATTATTGCACATACTTAAAAGCCCCTCCCCCATTTTTCAATGTCATAAGCCTTTCATAATGAGCCAGTTTGGTGTCATGGTTAAGGGACACTGTGAAACTTTCAGTTCTAGTCTTGCCTTAGGCACAAAACCATCTAGGTTTTCTAGGGACAGTCATTCTGTCTAGGAAAACTGCAGAGACTTATCCAGACAGTTGCCAGAAGTCAAGGCTGACTATAAGACACTTGCACACAAAACTGACCTGCAGCATCCTTTGATACCAAATAGTCTCAATAAATGGTAATGGTATGCGAGAAAGACCTTGGGATACTGTATCAAGAGAAGCTGACAAAGGAATAGTCATATTAGAGGTAGCCTAACTCCCAGTTGGATAGTGGGCAAGGCAAGAGGCTCAGAAGCAGGGGTGAAATGCTGCCGGCTCTATCCGGCTCGCACGGGCCGGTAGCGCCGGCGGCGGGAGGCTCCACCACCCACCTGGATGTCGGTCACATCCTAGTGTTAACCCTCTGTGCATGTGCAAAGCCTTCTGCACATGCTCAGAGGGTCAAAAACACAACATGATGATGGTGCACACGCACTTACGAGCCGGTAGGGAAGCCGGCTGCATTTCATCCCTGCTCAGAAGGGATCCTCCCTAGTTTCTCAGGTTGTAAAGGAGATGGGGGTGGGCAGGTGGATGGAGAATTATACTTCCAACCTTGCAATATTCTGTCAATGAAGCTTTACAATAAAGTAGAATTAGCTCAACTGGTTGCGATTCGTACCTGGTTTATAAGGCCAACCTCAATCTTACAAGTCCAAAAGTCATTCCTTCTGCAAATAACCTTCAGGACTCTGTAAAAGCTCTTCCAAACACATTTAGTTGAGGTCGCAACCTGAAAGGAAATGCTATCAGCCAGTCATTGCTCTGCTTGAGCTATCCTAAAACTGAACTAGTGATCAGCTTACCCTTCCTCATCTTCAGATTTGCCAGGCACAGAGTTTATTTTCCATCCCCATGATCCATAGGATTAAAAAAAAAAAGCAGCAAAGCTTCAATTTATCATATCAATTCTAGTAAGCCTTGCCAAGTATGTTATCTCAACTGATTTGCTGCACTTTAAGGCTCCTACTCCTTAACAAACTAACTTGAGTGGAAGAAAAGTTATGAGGGGGAAAAGAATATCAGGCTTTGTATCTAAGGAAGAGTAAATGCATGGAATATTTAGAAGTTTAGTTGGAACAGTAGTGATTTGCTGTCAGCACTGGGCAATCAATGAGAGCGCTTAGAGAAGCAGCAATAACTTATTTTAGACTGAGCATACCCAGCAATATATGTCATGTGATTAAACTAAACTTGAGTATATTATTATTGGAAACAGCAACAGATTTAAATCTGTTATTAAATTAAATCTAAATTTAATTTAGAGGAGGTTAAGACCTCATCTATATTGAGTATCTTAGATAGATGGGACTTTCAAGGTTGAACATTAGAGGAAAGATCTACAAATTTATAATTAAAGGAGAAGAGATACACTAAAACAGAACAGAGCAAATTATTCTAACTTGGAATGAAGGATGTATGGGAACAATGCACTCAGAAGTTACTTTTAAAATTATCTGCTATCCTAAAGCTGGACTTAAAAGAGTTTTTAGAAGAGGAACATACTATATTTTACTGGTCAAGGCTGAAACTGAGGCTAATTCAAATGAGGATTTTAAAATTCCAGGTTAAAAGAATGATATGGATAAAGGTGTTACACTCTGGATATAGAAATGAAACTGGCTGATGTCTTAATAATTAAAAGGGATATACAAATAACAAACCAGAAAAGTGACTTCTGGTCAGGTCACTCTGAATGAAACTAAACTCAATTAAAAAGACATTTTAGTGAAATATTGGATCCTGAGCTTGATAGAAATATACTAGCTCACACGCGCGCGCGCACACACACACACACACACACACAACACACAAAATCTATTAGTGAGAGAAACAATTAAGACATATGGAAGAATTGAATTTAATAGATTCCTGGCATTTGATGTATTCAACTAGAAGAAAATATACATTGTATTGAAATGTACAACGTATTTTTAAAGGGTTGACTACTTTTTAATATCATTGATTTTATATAATTAAATTCAAGAATGCAATATTGATGCTTGTTATGTATTCGACCTTAGCGCAATACTGAAATGTGTATTTCAAAAAAATTGGATAAGGTATCCATAAATTGATATTTTAATGACTCCCTATTAAGTGATAAAAATTTTATATAACAAATGTGGGTAGAAACTTTATAGTATTTAGATTTGAATTCAGAAGTATTAAGGGCCCACATTTTTGAATGTATATAAAGTATATAAAGCCTATATTCAAGGTAGAATTATGACCTATGCATTATATAAAAATAAGATTACAAATAAAAAGGCTTAAAGATTGTTACAAACTAGGGGAAGGAATATAAAGTTGGTTTATCTGATCAAGACTAAAATATATATGTTTTTGTTTCTGGTAACTCTTAATGGATTTTTGCCAACCAGGACTGAATGATAAGACTTTACATATTTGTTTATACAGAAGAGATGAGATAGGAGAAGAAAGATATTTTGTTGTAGCTTCAAGGAAGATGATACAATGCTGAAATTGTTTGCATTTGTTATAATGAAGTGTGTGTGTCTGTCTGTCTGTCTCTATCTCTCTATCTCAGTGTATTCTTTACTGTGTGTGTGTGTGTGTGTGTGTGTGTGTGTGTGTAACATTTTTTTTGCTGAAAAATGAAAATAAAGAGAGACTATTATAGATCTATTTCGAGCTATTTTGCTCTCATCAGATAGCCATACCCTTAGTGGGATTTGAACCTGGACACACACACACACACACACACACACACACACACACACACACACACACACACACACTTGTTTGTTTGTTTGTTTGTTTTCTTTGCACTTTTTCCTTTTCATTCTTTTGTATTTTTCTTAATTTGTATCACTTTATTATTTTTGTAAAGTCCAAACTTTAATAAAATGAAAGTGTTCAATCTGGGCAAGAATACAATAGAAGAATGTTAATATACTAAAATTTGTAATTGGAATTTTATGAATCTGTGAACTCAGAGAACCTCTGTAAGGTGTCTGATAAATAGTAAAAGTAATGATCAAGGTAGGACATGTTGATAAAGAATAAAAGTACTTCAAGAGTCCAGAGGATACTCATTTTTTTTTTTGCTTTTCTAGAATTGCAATTTAGCTTAATATGAAATATGTGCAAAATATTCTGATTTTGGTACATTCCATTCTTCTCCAAGACCATGATGATCATGGGGTTGGCCAGAGGTATATCTTTTGAATCAGAAAATTTTCAATCAGCTTCCAAATGAAAATGGAACGATTTGCCCATATAAGTGAAGAAAAACGATTCCAACGTGAAAGCTTTCTGTAGAGAATTAGGAAATATATGGAAATAGAGTTCACTTAACAGGGAGAAAATGTTTAGCCAATCACAGTCACTGTTATGTCAATATCTTGAATTTGTAAAAACAAAAAAAAATGTGATGCTATGGTAAGATAAAACCAGGAGAACACTTTTTGATGGTGACAGCCTCTACGAATGCAAAAGAGTTTGAAATCAGAAGGATGGCCAGACTGTGCTCAGAAGTACTGTTTCACATATCATGGATAGCATTAACAACTCTCATAGTATTTTAGGTTAAAATAGTCCAACCCGACACCTATATATTTTTGGAGGGTGGAGAAGGAGTTAAAGATATAACTAATACCTTGTCACTACCCAATACACAACCCCATACTTTTCTTCCAAGCAGTTAATTTAACATCACTGTGTTGTATCAGCCAATGTCAACTTGATTCCAACCACATAATGTTTACCTTTGCTGTCATAACCTAGAAAATTATGTGTTTTGATAATAAAATATGAGCAGCTTCCATTCACCAATGTGCTATTTGTATGGCTGATGGTTGATTAAATTACACCTGTAGCAATGTTCAGAACCCTCTGGTTGATCGCCGATATTAATTTTGGATTTTTAACAGCACAGAGATTTCCCTTGGCTGTTATGTCTTTTAAGCTCCAATATATAAACCAAGGGCACATTACATGATTAAGTATTTTAGTCCAAAAGAGCATTTAAAAAAAACAACCTCCAAAAATAAGGTGTGGTTAGAAAGAATTTGAAAGGGAAATGTGCTGAAATCACAGTTTTGAGGAATTATCATGACCACAGTAAATAAACTGGAATGAATACTGCAAATCAGCAGGAATTTCACCAATTCCAAAAGGTCACCCGCATAAGTAATGAGCAGTATCAGGAAGCAAATAAAAAAGTCCCTCTAAAAATGGAAACAGCCCCTCCATAAAGAGAAAAGGAAGGAAGGGAGGGAGGGAGGGAGGGAGGGTTAATGTGATATTTAGAATATCATTTATAGCTGCTGGTTGGTGACTCTCAAACAATGGATGCAGCTGGAAATGATTTGTAACCTAAGGGCTGGAATAATTCTAAAAGTAAGCATAATGATAAACATACTTAGAATTATGAAAAGTGTAGAGACTTAGGTAAATGTATGGAGGCCAAATTTTGGAATTTGTTGTTATTAGATGTAAAGTTGTAGCAATCAGGATGGGTTTTCAAAGTGATTCAATAACAGCAATAAATGCTGTTGATGTTATAATTATTTCAGTTTAAAATGCAAGGTGTCCAATTGCTATCCAAATTTCAAAGGGACCAGTAATTGAAAAGACCAACTTCATATTTTGCATAACATGGAATGTATAAACTCCTTGTTCAGATATATGTATGTGTATTTCACTGTACACACAGTATGCTTTGTTCAATTAACTGGATGAGAGATATAGAGCCGAGGTGGCGCAGTGGTTAGAGTGCAGCACTGCAGGCTACTTCAGCTGACTGCTAGCTGCAGTTCAGCTGTTCAAATCTCACGGGCTCAAGGTTGACTCAACCTTCCATCCTTCTGAGGTCGGTAAAATGAGGACCCAGATTGTTGGGGGCAATATGCTGAACTCTGTAAACCGCTTAGAGAGGGCTGTGGAGCACTATGAAGCGGTATATAAGTCTAAGTGCTATTGCTATTGCTATTGCTATGTCCAGGCAGATATTCAACAGAAAAACTTCCTTCTCACTATTCTAATTCAATCAATCAATCAGAATAGAGCTGGAAGGGACCTTGGAGGTCTTCTAGTCCAACCCCCTGCTCAAGCAAGAGACGCTGCACCACCAGTGATTTTATTATGCCTAAGATATCTATAGCTTCCACAAAAATCCACCTAGTAGAAGAATGCTATCACTGGAAATTCAATTAAGTCCATAATCCATACAAAATCATGAGCTTTTGCTGTGGATTGAAAAATACAAAAATAAAATGGGAAGATTCTGTCCCTCCCCCTTCCCTCACCTTCATGCCATTTAAGCACATAAAATGCTTCACACAATAATTGCATTTTTCATCTGCTGGAACATAAATGCTGTAAAATAAACATAAATGGAGGTGGAGGGGAAACAACCATCATGAATACATAATAGGAGTTTACCTTTTCCCCTCTCCAGGTGCTTCTACATTACGTACAGTAAATGATATCATGGACTCTCTGCTGTCCACTATTAGGTGAAGTGAGACAAACTCTCTGTTGTGATACATCTGTATGCAATGATAGCCTTTCTGATGCTCTCCTGAATGTTCTCAGATAAATCTTTGGTATTTCTTATCAGAAGGAGTTGCCACAAAGAAGAGAGAGTCAAACTATTCTCCAAAGCACCTGAGGGTAGGAGAAGAAGCAATGGGTGGAAACAAATCAAGGAGAGAAGCAACTTAGAACTAAGGAGAAATTTCCTGACAGTTAGAACAATTAATCCGTGGAACAGCTTGCCTCCAGAAATTATGAATGCTCCAACACTGGAAGTTTTTAAGAAGATGTTGGATAACCATCTGTCTGAAGTAGTGTAGGGTTTCCTGCCTAGGCAGGGGGTTGGACTAGAAGACCTCCAAGGTCCCTTCCAACTCTGTTGTTATTATTAATTATTAGAAAAAAATGATTTTTTATAAAGTTGAAAAATGTAACTTAAATAGATTGTGCTGTAAAATATTTTTATTAGCTGTCTGGAAATTAACAGATGTAGACTATCAGTTAAAGGGACACGGTGGCTCAGTGGCTAAGACGCTGAGCTTGTCGATCGAAAGGTTGGCAGTTCAGCGGTTCAAATTCCTAGTGTCGCGTAATGGGGTGAGCTCCTGTTACTTGTTCCAGCTTCTACCAACCTAGCAGTTCGAAAGCACGTAAAAATGCAAGTAGAAAAATAGGGACCACCTTTGGTGGGCAGGTAATAGCATTCTGTGCGACTTGTCATGCCGGCCACATGACCATGGAAACATCTTCGGACAGTGTTGGCTCTTCGGCTTTGAAACAGAGATAAGCACCGCCCCCTAGAGTCGAGAAGGACTAGCATATATGTGCGAGGACTATCAGTATTAGACTATCAGTATTCCAAAGGCAGGTATTCTTCAGCAAAATTGATCTAAATTATAAAATCCTTAACATTCTAAAAATTAAAGGCGGTAATTCCAGCTCCGGAAAGGGAAGCTATGGCATCGCTGAATAAGTGGGGATGATGACCATCGATAAGGCTGAATGACTGGTGAGTAAAGCAATCCCATGTAACTCCTCCAGACAAAGACAGAATGGGAGATTGCCCACTTGTACTCCAGATTGCTTTTTCTCATGAGGAAAACATAGATCAGTAGTTTCCTGGGTTTGAATGCCAGGAGTGAATGGAACTATCATGCTCTCAACTGTGATGGACCCTTTTAAAGGATGCACAGTAGCTTTCTAATTACCTACTAAAGCAGTGGTTCTTAACCTTCCTAATGCTGCCCCGCGCCTCCACCGCGCCCCACCCCACCGCCGGGCCTGCCACCATGACCCCCGCCCCCCGCCATTTGGGTTCTTTTACCCTTTGCGCATCTGGGTGAAGTCTCCTGACCCCTGTGAAGGGGTCGCGACTCTCAGGTTGAGAACTGCTGTACTAAAGGATGTATTAGGCTTCTCCAAAATGGCAAGTTTGGAAGGCAACTGGTGAGTTTACCATGAAAGATTAACTATAAAGAATTTAAAAACTACATAGAATTTAGAACTAAGTAGCAAAAGCTAAATTGGAATCTGATTTAAGTTATAAACATATATATAAATTATTCCAAAATTGCACAGCACATATCTTAAAAATCCCATTATTCTAAATCTGTGTGGTCCCTTCATTTGTTTATAACTTTCTTAAATCAGATTCTAATTTAGATTTTGCCACTTAGTTCTATTTTTTTTCCAGTTCATAGTTAATTTTTCATGGTAAACTCATCAGTGGCTTTTCAAACTTGTCTTTTTGAATATCTTAAGCCAGAACCAAAACTTGAGATTTTATGCTTACAGAAATTAAACAGTAGAGGGGACTAAAGTTTCCATGCACAAAAGAAAAAGGAAAACCAAAGTGAAAAGCCTGCCTTTTGTCTTTGGTCAGTGTGAAACTTGCAAAATAGCAGAAAATGCTTTGATATTTGAAATACTTTGGGAGATTTTTGAAGAATGGGGTCAAAAAATCGCAGCTTCAGTTTCAGCAATGATGCATGTTCTATGAATAGATTATGTCCTAAAGACATTAAAGAAGAAACTACTGATGTGAAAGAGAACATCTTGGAGAATTTACAAGATAAAAAGATGAAACAAATTTTGCCTGATGCAGAAATATCAGAACAAAATGAATTTGCAAAAAATGCTGGAATTTTTTTAAACAAAATATATGGACTATACGTCAGAGAAAACAACTAAGGTGGAAACACAAATGACAAGCCAAGAAGTTGACCTGAATAGGGAGCTTTTACTGGACTAAAAAAAAAAGTCTTGAAAAAATCTTTAAGATGAGAAAAAGAAAATTGGAAGAGAGATTAAATCCTATGGCAGCAGATGAATAAACTAAAGATTAAGATTGTTAGCAGCAAAAAGAAGCATGTACAGTAGTTGGTACCCAAATGAATTGCATTTACTACCAAACTGCCAACACCTAATATACATGAACTACTTAAAGTGCCCTTGTAAAAAAAAAAATTCACACCAAGCTGAATTGGCTCTGAGTAGTGAAAGAAGGAAGAATCAGTCAGGAACCTGTGGTCCAGTAAACCAAATTGTTTATCTATATTAACCGTATTTTACATATCTTATAACTAGCATGCAGACCTGATGATGATGATGATGATGATGATGATGATGATGATGATGATGATGATGATGTTATCCATTCAGTCGAATCTGATTTTTGGCTATTTTACGGGCCAGGTCTCTCCACATGTTCCGATCTTGCACTATTTCTTTGAGTTTTTCTATGGCATCCTAGTAGGAAGGGATAAATAATGAGAAAGTCACCCAGATGTGTTTATAAAGAAACCCAATATCATGCTGTAATTTATACTGTGTCTGCCATTTTCTTGTCTTCATAATACAGTGGCCTAACATACACTCTTTTATTCTTTGCATGCTAATAAATTTATGTTTCATCTTCAAAATTATTCATCTTCAAAATGATTCAAAATGATTCACTGCTCTAAGTGAACCAGGTTTTGGCCACAACAAAGGATGATGGTTGTCCCAAAGAGGACCAGGTTAGGAAAGGTTTCTATATAAAGGGACAATTATAGAACATTAGATATTGCAAGCTAGGCTCACATGCTGTTTAACATTGTGTTATAGATTCTTAACTTCTGGTTAACACAGCCTGTAAACTTGGGCATTATGGTTCATAATAAAATTATATGACTGGGGTTGGTTCCCCTAGTTTTATCTGAGTGTTCCCATGTCAGTGTTCTGACCTAGGCTTCCTGATTTAATAAGACGGCACAAATGGCATCCCACAAACCTCTTTTATTTGTAACGGCTGATAATTATTTTCATTACCAGCCGTAATAAGTCCAAACAAAGGAAAATAAGTCTAACTACAGTCTTTCAGGGAAAGGCAGATAATACACATGAACCTTGCTCTTCTTTGGCAAACTGCTAAGGACCAATTTGCAGGAAAACTTGGCAAATCCAAACAGAAACAGAAACAGAGTCCGAGTTGCAATGACGAGAGCTAGAGATGAATTGTGTTGCTTCCTGCAACGAACCCTTTCAAGTATGTAGTCTATGGGAGGGACCAATTAGCTCTAAGCATTACTCCCAAGTAGTCCTGCTCCTCTGTAACTGTTCTTGCCTTCCTGCAGCTCTGCGTATGTGTGCATTGAGAACAGGCTCCCCCTGTTCCTCTGCCTTGCTCATGTCAGCCTCCGGAGGTTCTGGAGTTGGGAAGGACCTCCCAAATGGCCCTGGCTGGATCCCTGCCTCTAGCCCCAAGCCTTCTCCAGACTCCAGGCCTGGCCCAGATTCCTCCCCAGCCTCCTCACTGTCTGACTCTGCTGCCAGCTCCGCAGGCCGTTGCTGGACCACAACAGTCAGGCTTGCAAGGTAGCACAGTTAGGAAGCAAGCCCAGATGAACTAATTCTAGTTTACGGTAAGGTGACTTTAAGAGAATTTTGCTAAGGCAAATGTACATTTCTTCCCCATCACATTTACAGTTGAAGAAACTGGGGAGGGTCCCTTTTGAGATGTTTGCCAAGCCCACATTCCTGCTGAACACCTCCCCCAGTAACAGTGAAATAAGCCATTTGATAGACTCCATCCCACTCTTCACCAGGCCTGCTTCCAAAACCAGAACCTTATGAAAGAGTGTCAAAGTGGGGCCAGTCTAATTTCTGAAGGGATGATATTCCAAAGGAAGGGAGCCACCATGAAGAAGGCCCTTCTTCTGGGTCCCTCCAGAGGTCCCTCCTTAGGGGATGTGACCCACAACATTTGTTGCCTCCCCACTCTAGTGGGTCGGGTGGATGTGACCTGCAGCAGACAGTCCCTCAGCCATGAAGGGCTTTAAAGGTGATAACCAATATCTTATCTGACAGTTGCCTTGGCTGTGGCTGTTTCCCCCCACCTTTCCCTGTATTCCCGCATACTATTACATCCCTGGCTCTCCCCCATTATACCTGAACTGAGTAATAAAACATGAACACTCAATAGAGTCTGTGTTTTACTATCTTAAGTAACACAGGAGATATAACTGTTTTCCATCTCTCCAAACCAGACCACATAAAAAGGAAAAGAACTGCAAATTTTGGCTCGATTCCCATGTCATTATACAATGTCATATGCAGAGACATTGTCCCATCACTCCTACGTCCCATTCTACCTTTTAGAATGTGTGGGGCACTAAATTGTGGCTTCGCACACACACACACTCTTCCAAATGCTCTGGATTAAGATCTAGATGTATGAATTGTAAGCTCAGCCAGTCTTGTTTGTTAGAATTACTAGAATTCTTTATTGGCCAAGTGTGATTGGACACACAAGGAATTTGTCTCTGGTGCATAAGCTCTCAGTGTACAAAGAAGCATACAAGTGATAAATCATGATCATAATCATCTTAAAATACATTCATCATAAATCATAAGATACAACACTCAGTGATAGTCATAGGATACTAAATAAGCAATCAACATAAATCATACTAGGATACTCAATAAAACAATTAATATAAATGGTAAGAACAATGCTGAAAATACAATCTTTTTGCATACTATTCAACAGCAGATACAGTGTGAACTGCACTCTAAAAGGCACCTTATCTGGAAGTACCAAGGCAGCTAGTGATGTTCTGAGGATACAGGATGAGGCCTGTATTGTAAATTTGCTTACAGAAAGCCATTTTCTCTGTTACAGCTCTTAATCAGCAAAACCAAGACAATAATGTTGGCTTCCCTCATAGGGAAATTGTAAGGATTACTAACATAATGCATTTGAAAGTGCTCTGAACTTTTGAAATATGCTTTGCGAGTGCCAAGTGGTAGTGTGATTCCAGCTGATGTAGTCACAGGGCTCCTATTTTATTCATTAGCACATATGAGCATTACAAGCATGGAGAGTTTTAGAAACCTATTCCTTCATACAGGATTTGAGAAGGGTTGCAGGAGAATCAGAGCAATGAAAATATAAAGTGATAAATCCTATGCTCTCAAACATTTTGTTAATAATTTTAAGCCATTATGAATGCCATTAATTATTGATTGGACACTGATAGCTGTATGGGTGGCTGGAGAACATTTTATATATAGTCTTTTCATATAAGAATGTTAACATTTGAAGAGTTCATCTTTTATGAATTGGAATTCCTCTATGAAATATTTATGAAAGATTCAGACAAGTCACTTAGTAAGGCAAATTAATTCCCATGCCTTTGACTTTCTTTGCAGTAAAGCACAAGACTAATACAAATTAAAATATCTATCCTTTGTTTGTAAGGGGCCTCAGATATCTCCTGTTTGGGATTAAAACATTGGCAGCAAATCGTAAGAGTTAAATTGTGGGGGAATATAAATGATAATGATTTACCACCTGTGACAGAAGCGTATGGTAATATTATGCAACTCTTTAAAGGATTTCCAAATCCATGCTGCTTTGAAAAAAAAGCATACAGTACATTTGCCGGCATATGTTGTAGATTTATTGCAAAAAAATTAGCCCCATTTCCTCCTTTTCATTCATTCCATGATGTACCGCACAATGATACAGCCTCGGAACTTAGGTAGTACATAGAATATCAGAGTTGGAAGGGACCTTGTAGGTCTTCTAGTCCAACACCCTGCTCAACCAGGAAACAGTTGTTATGTGAATGGCTGCAGTTGTTAAGTTAGTAACATGGTTGTTAAGTAAATCTGGCTTTCCGATTGACTTGGCCGCTCAACAGTTTGCAAAAGGTGATCACAGGACCCCGGGATACAGCAACCGTCATAAATATGAGCCAGTTGTCAATGTCTGAATTTTGATCATGTGACCATGGGGATGGTGCGACAGTCGTAAGCGTGAAATTTTTTCAATGCTGTTGCAACTTTGAATGGTCACTAAATGAATGATTGTAAGGCGAGGACTACCTATGTGTAAGAGGAATGACAGAAATAATCTCTTAAAGAGAGTAAAAGGTGGAAGTCATCCCATTATCTCATTTTTTTCCTCCAGTCCACCTTACCTGAATACATCTGACTTGAATTCTGATGCTACTATTTGATCTCAATGCCCTCTATAGCACTGAACAATGAGCAGCATCATATTCCTAAAGCTCTTCTTGAATTTAACCTGTGCCATGAAATAATGAATAATAATGAAATAATGACTCTGAATTGATCTACAGACTTTCCCACAAATCACTGAGATGACATGCAGGCACATGTAAAGAAATGTATAGAACAAAAATGCAAATGGAATCCAAAAAGATGGAATCTCATACACTGCCTGGAATCTGTATTTTCCACCTGTTTGGATATGCTAGCACAGAGGAAGAAATAAGGAACATAACAATTCATTTAATAGTAGTGGTATTTTATTTTATTATTTTTATTATTTTTTATTATTTTTTATTATTTTATTTATTTTATTTATTTTATTTATTTTATTTATTTATTTATTTATTTTATTTTATTTTATTTTATTTTATTATTTTATTTTATTTTATTTTATTTTATTTTATTTTATTTTATTTTATTTTATTTTATTTTATTTTATTTTATTTTATTTTATTTTATTTTATTATTTTATTTTATTTTATTTTATTTTATTTTATTTTATTTTATTTTATTTTATCATTTATTTTATTTTATTTTATTTTATTTTATTTTATTTTATTTTATTTTATTTTATTTTATTTTATTATTTTATATTTTATTTTATTTTAATTTATTTCATTTTATTTCATTTTATTTCATTTTATTTTATTTTATTTTATTTTATTTTATTTATTTTATTTATTTTATTTTATTTTATTATTTTATATTTTATATTTTATTTTATTTTATTTTATTTTATTTTATTTTATTTTATTTTATTTTATTTTATTTTATTTTATTTTATTTTATTATTTTAATTTATTTTAATTTATTTTAATTTATTTTAATTTTATTTTATTATTCCCTTTGAGTCATTGTTGCCTGTTGTCAATTGCCTGGACAAGACAGCAAATTTAGGAAGGATTTTGCCATTGCTTTCTTTTTAAAGGTAAGAGAGAGAGGGAGAGGCAGAGAGAGGCAGAGAGGGAGAGAGGGAGAGGGAGAGGGAGAGGGAGAGGAGAGAGAGAGAGAGAGAGAGAGAGAGAGAGAGAGAGAGAGAGAGAGAGAGAGAGAGAGAGAGAGAGAGAGAGACTGGTCCAAGGTCCCCAGCTGGCTTTACATCTAAAGCAGGACTATAATTCATGATCTCCCTGTTCCTAGTCTGGTGCCTTAAGCCACTACACCGAACTGGCCCTCAGTTTTTATTTAGTGTGTATTTATATCTAAGCATAGTCCAGGCAAAGCAATAACATACAATATAAGCCACTATCCACACTAAAACGATAAAAATAAAGGCACATAAACCATTTCTTATTACCTGCACAGCCATAATATCAGTCTGCATCAAACCGTGACAAACAAAATTCTCCTAGCATTATAAAAGGCCCTGGAAAAGAGGATTTTTAAAACCTCAAAAGATCACATTCAAGCACAGTTCAAAAGGGAGCCGATTCCAGAGGGTGGGAACTTGAGGGGGGAAAGCTCTAAAATGTTAGGTGGCCATTTTAAAGAGAAGGAAACCCATGCAACCTTCCCCACCCCCCATAACTTAACAGAGTGCACATGATCATGAATTATAATCAAGTTATTCAAATAATAGGTTGTTCCTGTATAAATGGCTCAGAAGCTCAGTATTAAATTGCTAATGCTTGTGAAGATCAGCTAAAGTACGACTTAACAAAAAGAACGGGTAGTCAAGTATGAAAGATTTAGAGCCAGTTGAATTGTGCTGTTCTGGATGTGGCCTGGAATACATGATGCAGATTCTTGGTCTTTCTCAGTTGTGGACTTTTTGAAGCATGCTCATCTAGCAAGAAAGTCTTGATCCATTCTTTGTTTCAATCAATACAATACAATACCTTAATTACACTCTTTGTCTCACATGAACTAAATACAGAGAGAGACACTGGGATTAATGCTACAAGTCCATTTTTAGAAACATCCTCTTTTCCTTTGTGGGAATGAGAATGAGAGAAAGAAGGAAAGGAAAGAAAGAGTAGGAAGGGAGTTGGCAAGTAAAATATTTCCTCTGTAAGAATGAGTTAATCCAAGTACACCTTTTAAGACTGAGTTTTTGAGAAGCTTCATTTCAGAACCTGGATATGCTATCCTATCTAACCAAAATAGGACAAAAATTCCTTGTTCATGGAGTGGTCTTCTAATTCCCCAGTTGGGAACCTAGCTGTAATAGCATCCCCTCCTTCTGAACTAAGTTTAATGACATTATTCTGCAAATTGATTAAATGATACATAATTGAATTGCATCACTGCCCTTGATGTTTTTCAAGAGATAAGAAAGTGTCAATACTTGAATTTATCTACTTGACTGTATAATTTGTGGCTTTCTGTCTAATTTAACCAGTTGGAGAAACACCATCTTTCCCAGTATAGTTAGATATTGAAAAATTTCTCATGGTACTTAGTTTGCCTGAAATGATAGAGGATTTAGTTTTTCTCATTGGCTCCTTCCTTCCTTCCTTCCTTCCTTCCTTCCTTCCTTCCTTCCTTCCTTCCTTCCTTCCTTCCTTCCTTCCTTCCTTCCTTTTGTAGAGAAGCATTCAAATATGTCTCACCAGCTGTGCAAATTAAAATGGTATTGATCAGCAGTGTTCTATCATATGATGCTGCATGTTAGCTCAGAATGATATCATACTGCATATTTACGAGAGGAGAATAAGCCTCCAAAATTTTATTGTGGTGGTTATGACTATGGTTGTTGTGCTTTGCAGTGATAAATATTACATTGCTTATACTCAAAAATATGTCTCCAATGGTGGTCATTCACCAGCAGTACATATAAAACTACTAAAATAAAATGATCTGGGTTCTCCAAACCAACACTAAAGTGGGGTGTAGAAATCTCTACAGCAAACTGAGTAATAAACAATGTTGCATAGGATGGCAAAGAGAAAGCAGAAATTATACGGCATGAACAGAAGTATTTTTTAAAAGATTTCTTTTATCCCACCTTTTTTATTTTTATAAATAAAATATACCTTTCAGACCTCCAATCCCACGTTCCAGGGGTGGGTTCTAACTTACCTCGCTGCCGGTCCGCTTCCTCCCACACCGCGTGGTCACGCCTCGTGGGCGCGCATGTGCTTTGCAGTGCGCACATGCGCACTACCAAAAAATTTTAAAAAGCCAAAAACAAGATGGTGGTGCATGTGCAGTGCTGGAAACTCGGCTTCTGAGCATGCGCAGAAGAAAAAAATCTGAAAAATTTTCAAAAAAAAATCCCCCCCAATTTTTTTTAAAAAAAGATGGTGGCATCCACGGACCGGCATCAACCGAACTGGCTCCATGACATCACCAGCGGTTTGCTACCAGTTCGGGCGAACTGGTCTGAACCGGGAGGAACCCACCTCTGCCATGTTCTGATCCCAATCAAGAGTAGCATAAAAAAATCAATGAAGTAGTTGGGGTTAGGTTGGTATCTTATTTTAAAACTAAACTATGTGATTAGGATGAGCCTAATGCTTTTTTAAAAAGAGAAATTCCACTTATTATGTTTAGGATTCAATGATCTTAGGGAGTATACAGAGGCAATCTAATTAGTGTAGGGCATTGAACCATGACATTGTGGATGAAGACACAACACTATTATAGAAAGAACGGTGAGGGGGGGGGATTGACAGAAAGTAGCCTGGGAAATTAGGAAAACGGATAGCAATTTAATTTAAAATGAAAGATTTATTTAGCATTTGTTTTCCTAAATACACACAATGAAAATTGAAACACTGTGAGAAAACATGATTTAAATCCACTTTAGCTTCATTTAAAAAAAATTCATACTAAAAATAGAAAACAAAATTCATAAATGTTTCTTTTCTGTATGTCCTGTTTATTAAACATTAGATTATACTTTTTTGAATTAACAGACTTTTTTTTAAAAAAAAATTCAATTTTAGATTTATATTTGCTTGAATTCTAAAATAATTGACCATTTTTGCACAAGGAAAAATCTCTCTCTCTCTCTCTCTCTCTCTCTCTCTCTCTCTCTCTCTCTCTCTCTCTCTCTCTCTCTCTCTCTCTCTCACACACACACACACACACACACACACACACACACACACACACACACACACACAACCCCCACATAGCTGGAAGACAGGAAAGCATAAACAATACACATTTTAGTAAGATATCTATAATGCATCTCCGGGATAAACACAAATGTTTTCAGAACTGAAGTTTCAAAGCCTCTTTATAGTGAATCATTAAAGGTGACATCTCTTTGAAATACTTTTTCCCAGAAGTTTAGTCATCTTGGCTGAGTTACCATTTGTTATATCTACTGCTGACTGAGTTGCCTCTCTCCTTTCTCAATCTCCTAAGGATTTCTTAACACCAGCACCACCAAAAATATATCTCTTATAGTTTGGAGGTTCCTCTTAAACAAAAGGAGTGAGACAGGTAGGGAGATGGAAGAAAAAAGGCAACCCCATTCATTTCATTAACCCATTTCTCTCTTTGGTTGTATCTAGCCATCCTGTTAGATCTATCACAGGAGTAATGCTCTAAACCCTTTCTGCTAAGAAATATTGCCCAGGGGTATGGAACTTTTCTGTCATAGAACCCCCCTCTGGAATGTCATTCCTCCAGAGCTGATAATGACCCCTATTGCTATTGTCCTACTGTAAGACCTCAAACTGGTGTTTGAGTCTGGGATTCTGGGTGCAAGACGGAGTCCAACTCCTTGCTAGGTTGAAAGCTGGATTGATGTTTTGTAATTTTTTCCTGCCCACTGAATGTTTCATGTTCACTATGACCCCCCCCCCGGGTTAACTGATCTTAGGGTAGAAGTCATAGACTTTGAAACTATTGTTTCAGAGAAACAATACTGTCAGATCATAGCCTTGTTGTAAGGAATATCCTTCTGGGTTCATTTCCAAGTGGGGAAAAAGACACTGGATTCATGGAAGTTGCTTGGAAAGAAGGTTTTAATATGGTAGACAGGAGCACATGGCATGAGCCCCTGTACAGAAAAGGTAGATCACATGTTTCCAGATGTGGGTGAAGAGAAAGAGAGGCAGAAGAGATGCTGAGTTCCTTGTTTTATACTCTCTGTTGGGTCCCACCTCTTAGTTTCCTGTTCCTTGTGTATATGATGCAACTGATTGGTGGTCAGGCTCCCAGAAGGCCATGCAGTGGCAACTCTATAGGCTTTTGTCTTTCCCAGCTTTGGCTGAATGAAAGGGCCTTGGGCAAATCCTATTGTGGTTCTGTTATGCAGAAGACTTCCAGGCCAGGTGAGAGGAATATGTGAGCTGGGCCCAGTCCTTAATGGCCCATTGGCAAGGGGTGGGGGTTTTCCAAGGGGAGTCTTTTGTCCGCTCACAAGCATGTTTCCAGAGATATTCCACAGAATATATTCTGCCTTTTAATATCTCCTAGGATATCTCATTTCCTAGGAGAGGGGTGGGTGCTAACTTCCTACAGCCTTAAACAAAGTATGATGCTTTATCTTTAAAAATCCAGGACACCTCCTTCTCCATTTGGGCTGATTCTCCCCAGTGAGTGATCAGAGGTAGTAATCTTTCTGAATGTCACAGTACTACGAGAGAGAGAGAGAGAGAGAGAGAGAGAGAGAGAGAGAGAGAGAGAGAGAGAGAGAGAGAGAGAGAGAGAGAGAGAGAGAGAGAGAGAGAGAGAGAGAAATTGATTTCAGGCAGTGCAACCAGTAGTAATTAAATGAGATGAGAACTGGTGATGCCAGTATTCATTATTTTATATTTAGGAACAAAAATAGTTAATAACATCAACAACTTCCTAAATTGCAAGTAGCTTTTTAATTTCCCAGGCTACTGAAAATAAATGGCTCTGCTGTCAATTGTCATATTCCCAATAAACAAGTCTAATCCTTTTTCACTCTGGTTCTCTGCATGTGATACCAAAGTCTTGGGAGAAAAATGAGCAAAATAAATTCACCTTGAAAACTCCATATCGATGGAGATCCTTCTCTGTCTATATCCTTGGCCTGAATCAATCCATTACAGAATGAAGGTCTCTTGACTGAAATTATGAACTATAATCTACCATGCTGATTCAGTATGGAGAGGGAGGGAGAGCGCTCCACACACACACACACACACACACATCTTCCTACTCTAGAACTAAAAAGGAGTGTCTGGTCCTAAGTCATCTAGCCAGTGTCACGTTCCGGCATTTAGCAGAGATGGCATGGCAGTCGGCGTGGGCTGTGGACGTGCATCCCAGCTGACGGCTCTCTCTCCCCTCTCAAAGGGCAGCCCCAGCGCATCTGGCAACCCAGGGGCTAACAGCCAGCTTCTGTGCCTAATGAGAACTAGAATCTGGATCTTTCCACAGAAATATTAATTTCAATTGAGGATGTTCATGCATTTTCCCAATTTTGTCAGCTTTTACAATTTTTTTTGACATGTATACTCTATAATCACAATCTATGGAATATTCTGTATAGTAAGTTACTTGTTTTATATTGTCCCAGAAATGGAAATTTTGATAAGGAAAGATCCCACAATGATCCTTTGCTTCTTCATTTTTAGAAGACAAAGTGTTTTCTTTTCCTATGTAGTCATAAAAGACTGAAGTGGTAATAGTAGCATTTTCACCATTTTAAATGTCAGTATTATACTTTATACTGGTATTAAAGAGATTGGTCACTGTGAAATACTTTAAATAGTAGCTACTTACTTATTTCTCCATTTTAGAAATACCCAGTTATTTATATATTTGTCTGCTATGTTCATATCTTTCCATCAAAAAATACTGAACAACACATATACCTGTAGCATTGGTCAGGTACTGTAGTATTGGCAACATTTTTGAAGTCAAAGATTATGTGTGAGAAAAAGTAGGTACATTTTCTTTATCATATTAGAGATAGGGATGGATCAGCGGTGAAATCTACTTACCTTCCCTACCAGTTTGGAAGCGAGTGCTGTTTCATTATGATTTTTAACTATCTTCTTATCTGAGTAGAAGGTGGCATCTGCTTGGCCTTATTTGGTTTTGGAAACACAGTAGGACTGGAACTGGTTATAATTGGAAGGGGATCTTCAGGGATTCCAGGGCAGTAGCGTAGGCCAGTAAAAGAAAAGAAAAAAAGCAGCGTTCTGTATTCCCCATTCCTGCCAGAAAACAATATGAATGTCATCAAAAATCATCTAAAGTCAAACTCAACATGAAATAGACTTTTACTTTATTCATGTTCCTTTCTTTCCATTCACAAAATTTCCCTGTGTCCACTCTTCCTCTCCATGAAAGTGTGACTCTAGCATCACTATTATCTTCTGTTAATCACTATTTCAAGATGGAGATTTCTTTCTATACAAACATTCATGCTCTCCACAACTACATGTTAATGCTACCAATACGGTACTAGTCCTTTGGGGTGAAGGGGGAATGAGCCAGCAACCTCCATCTCTATACAAGCCATGCAATCTTTGGCTTTTCATGCTTCCTTCACCGAAGAGAGGAGTAGGTAGGGGTAGAGTGAAAACAGGTATAGAAAAACAGGCACCCTGCACATCACCCAAATAAATCTGTCCTTTTCTTTTCTTATCTTCATATTCCACAAAACTATGAATATGATAGAAGCCACATGTGACCTGTGTTTCATGGATGGTCCATCTCTGAAATATTAAATCACACTCCCTTTTACTTCTCCATGTCTATCAGGTTCAGATCTTCCAAATCATGTTTCGTGCAGGTGAACTGTTTTGAAGTACAATCCCTGACTACTTATTAGTGACCCAAATTTGCTTTTCCAAAAGTCAGCTGTACTTTCTTGTCCTTTTTCTTTGAAAACATTTTGCTTCTCATCTAAGAAATGAAGTTCTTCAGATAACTTCTTGGATGAGAAGTGAAATGTGTTTTTTTAAAAAAACCAAACCCAAGTTGACTTTCGGAAGTTGACTTTTGAAAGTTGACTTTGACTTTCGGAAGTTGACTTTGACTTACAGTTGACTTTCAGAAAAGCACTTTTGGGACAACCATGACCTAGATGATTGAGAATCTCCATAGATACTTCTTAGTGTCTCAGAAACACTGAATAAAAAAGATCCCCTTCTCTCACTTCACATGAAAGGAAAACCCAGTTGATTGATACCGTGCATGCTGGTCTTTCAAACTGGAGAAAACCTTTCTCAGTTTGGTCCCTACTCCATTTCCCCTACACGGGACGGAGGGAGCTTAAGCTTTAGTGCATTTGGAACCATTGGATCACTGGATCATTTTTCCTTTGACACTTGTGCCTGGATTTCCCCATTGGAAGAGATTTTTGCCAGAGCTTCAGAGCTTCCAAATGAAAGGCTTCCTTTCCCCCCCTGGTGATGGGGAAAAGGAAGCCTTTTTGGTTGATGGTGAAGGTGGCAAATTTGTCCAGTCCAAACTCCATTATATTGTATATAAAGAGAGAGTGTGTTGAATAGTGATTTTACCACTATTCAACACACTCTCTCTTTATATACAATATAATGTTTGACAAGCATGGAATCACCTGTTCAGTATCATTGACAGAGGAATCAGTTAGAAATGATAGAAAATATTTGTAGCTGGGGTAGTAGATGTTGGTGGTGGTTTGTTTTTCCAAGCTTCTGTTTAGCTTCCAAATGTTTTGTCACCAGGCTAGGTGACATTCTCAGCAGGATTTCAGTTGAAGTGTCTTGTTTCAGTTCTTCTCTACTTCTATTGATCTCATGTGGTCAAGTGGTCGGTGGGTTGTGTGTTCGGCTGGTCATGCTGTGTGACATGCCATGTGACTAGCTGATCATGCCATGTGACATGCTGTGTGACCAGCTGGTCATGTTGTGTAGAGGTCACCAAGTGAAGAAGTGGTCTGTGCTGTCGTTGATTGGTTGTTGGAATCAGCGTAATGACAAACAATAATGGTGACGGTGAAGTCTCCCTGAAAAAATTCTCTCTTGATATAAACCTTTCCAATCTATTACCATTGACCAGCAAGTATATTTTCCATTGTGTTATTGACCTTTGCACAAAACTTCTGATATTTCTACTGACTCCCATTATTTCTAATCACTTGATTGTTGAAACATGTGATAGGGAATGAATTCTTGGAATCAATTCAAGCCACACTCAAGCCTGTCTTCCTTGTCTTGATGTCTTCCAAACTCATCTGTCAGTTAGGACCGGATCTTCTGCTCCTCTGCTGTTTGGGCAGATTACTTCTGCTCAGGTGGAAAGAGCTTCTTTTCAACTGGATGCTGTTGGACTACATTAATCAATCACAAGAGAATCTTGAAAGTCTGTCAGAGTATCCCTCTGTCCTCCTTTAAAGCAAACAGAATCAAGGTGGAGTTTTATCAAGGTTCTTTCACATCCCCGCTTCTATGCCAGGACTAAGTTTATGTTTATTTAGTAGTTCTTATATTCCTTATTCAAAGTTATCTCTGTATCCTTCTTCACGAACAGGTAAGTTGGATGCAGCTGCACTGAGCCTTTGAGCTATTTCAACATTATAATAGCAATAGCACTAGCACTTAGACTTATATACCGCTTCACAGTGCTTTACAGCCCTCTCTAAGCGGTTTACAGAGTTCAGCATATTGCCCCCAACAATCTGGGTCCTCATTTTACTGACCTCGGAAGGATGGAAGGCTGAGGCAACCTTGAGCCGGTGAGATTTGAACAGCTGAACTGCTGAACTGCAGTGCTGCATTTTAACCACTGCGCCACCTCGGCTCAAGAAACATCCCCCGCCCACAAATGATTGGTCTGGTTATATAGCATGTCTCTTGGCTCCAAAAAATGTAGAAATATTAGTAATGAAGACTTTCTTAATTAAAATATACAGTATATCTAGTCCTTCAAATTGGACAATTCTTCAAATAATATCTATTTTCAAATCCTATTTTTCAGATGGATGACTGTCAGCCGATACATCTCAGCTGTTCGCTTTTGAACAATATTAGCACAGTGTTGGATTACCCAAGGTGCTGTCATTAAAACAGGGTAGAAGAAAGAAAGCTGCTTTTTGTTCAGACAGAAATTACCGTGGCAATGTGATTCTGGTCTTGCTTGAAATCTGTCTAAGAACGGCTTCACACTGACTCCAGAGAAGTAGCATAGCATGTAAGTCAACAGAACATTTGGTTTATAGACCCAGGCAGTGGAAAAATCCAGCTTCCCTCCCTGTGAAGGGGTTCACATGATGAATCTTTTTTCCATAACAATGCAATCAAAAGGAAGTATTGTAACTCTTGAATATTTGAAGTGCAGAACAGAAATCCATAACTCTGCTTGCTGTGCTCGCCCTCTTACATGATTGAAAAGAAGCATTTCACGGACACAGCTTCATTTAATTAAACCAGGACTTCTCAAACTTTGTCACAGCCAGGATCTCAAAGCTAAAAGAACATTTTTAATGCTTCCTCAAATGCAGTCAAGGGTAAAACCAAAGCAAGTGGTCTGGCAAACATCCTTTCATCCCCAGTTGGAGAATAAATAAAATAGATCTTCGGATTATGCCAACAATTGGAAGTGGAATTACCATTGCTAAGCAACACAATCCTAAAGCATGATGTTCTATGACTGCTTTGGTTAGTTACAGCAGTTTCAACAATCTTGTTTGCTGTTGTTAAGCGAGGACTGCATGGGTTGTTAACCAAGGACCTCGCATGACTTCCTACTTCCTGCTGGCTTTCCAATTGGCTTTTGTTGTGGGAAGCTGACAAGGGACGTCAAAATTGTAATCGCAGGACCACAGCTTTTTAGAATAGAATAGAATAGAATAGAATAGAATAGAATAGAATAGAATAGAATAGAATAGAATAGAATAGAATAGAATAGAATAGAATAGAATTTTATTGGCCAAGTGTGATTGGACACACAAGGAATTTGTCTTGGTGCATATGCTCTCAGTGTACATAAAAGAAAATATAAGTTCATCAAGAATCATAAGGTACAACACTTAATGATAGTCCGGGTACAAATAAGCAATCAAATCATATTAGGAACCAGTCAATATAAAGTGTAAGGATACAAGCAACAAAGTTACAGTCATACAGTCATTTGTGGGAGGAGATGGGTGATGGGAACGATGAGAAGATTAATAGTAGTGCAGACTTAGTAAATAGTTTGACAGTGTTGAGAGAATTATTTGTGTAGCAGAGTGATGGCGTTCGGGGAAAAACTCTCTTGTGTCTAGTTGTTCTGGTGTGCAGTGCTCTATATCGTTGTTTTGAGGGTAGGAGTTGAAGCAGTTTGTGTCCAGGATGTGAGGTGACTGTAAATATTTTCACAGCCCTCTTTTCGACTCGTGCAGTATACAGGTCCTCAATGGAAGTCAGGTTGGTAGCAATTGTTTTTTCTGCAGTTCTAATTATCCTCTGAAGTCTGTGTCTGTCTTGTTGGGTTGTAGAACCAAACCAGACAGTTATAGAGGTGCAGATGACAGACTCAATAATTCCTCTGTAGAACTGTATCAGCAGCTCCTTGGGCAGTTTGAGCTTTCTGAGTTGGTGCAGAAAGAACATTCTCTGTTGTGCTTTTGTGATGACATTTTTGATGTTAGGTGTCCATTTTAGATCTTGCGATATGGTCGAACCTAGAAATTTGAAGGTCTCTACTGTTGATACTGTGTTGTCTAGTATTGTAAGAGGTGGAAGTATGGGCGGGTTTCTCCTAAAGTCTACCACCATTTTTACGGTTTTGAGTGTATTCAGTTCCAGATTGTTCCGGTCACACCACAAGGTTAGTTGTTCAACCTTCCTTCTGTATGTGGACTCATCATTATCTCGAATGAGGTCAATCACTGTTGTGTCATCTGTGAACTTCAGTAGTTTAAAGATGGATCGTTAGAGATGCAGTCATATATAGAGATGCAGTCATATATAGAGAAAAGAGAAGTGGAGAGAGCACACAGCCTTGGGGGCCCCCTGTGCTAATTGTACAGGTATCTGATGTGATTCTGCTTAGCTTCACCTGCTGCTTTCTGTTTATTAGGAAGCTTATGATCCACTTACAAGTGTGTTCAGGTACCGCTAGTTGGTTCAGCTTAGTTAGAAGAGTGTCTGGAATGATGGTATTGAATGCTGAACTAAAGTCTACAAAGAGGACCCTTGCGTAGGTCTTTGGAGATTCAAGATGTTGTAGGATGTAGTGCAGAGCCATATTAACAGCATCATCTGTTGATCTGTTTGCTCAGTATGCAAATTGCAGGGGGTATAAGCTCACTGCGATGTTGTAATTACAAGCTGGACACCAAGGGTCTGCATCACAATTATGTGACTGCAACAGCCAGAACTCCAAGGAGCCATTGTTCATAGTGCTCATTTAGTGCCATCAAAAGTTTGAATGGTTGTTGAATGAGTGGTCATGACCATGGACCACCTGTAGATGAAAAAGGAAGGGAGAAAATTTGATCATTCATCTCCTTCACTACATATCCCAGAGGTGTGACCTGTAGTGAAAGTACACTTATAATAAAGAAACTGAAGCCTATTTGTCCGCAGGAGTCGGCACAACCAATAGACCTCATAAATTTTTGTAAATCTTTTGAGTGGAAAAGGAGAGATGTCTATTTTGTCTCTGTAAATCCTGGACAGGAAGCAATGAAAGATGAGATTGGCCATAGGAACCATTCTCCCTTTGAAGAATAGTAGATTAAATAATAATGTAAAAAAACCACAATATCTTGTTAGCCGTGATGGCGCAGTGGTTAGAATGCAGTACTGCAGGCTACTTCTGCTGACTGCCAGCTGCCAGCAGTTCGGCAGTTCAAGTCTCACTGGCTCAAGGTTGACTCAGCCTTCCATCCTTCCGAGGTTGGTAAAATGAGGACCCAAGTTGTTGAGGGCAATATGCTGACTCTGTAAACCGCTTAGAGAGGGCTGTAAAAGCACTGTGAAGCGGTATATAAGTCTAAGTTCAATTGCTATCTTGACTGATATTATTTAAGAGTTGACAGGTTTTCAGTTTGTTCACAGAATTATTTCTCTATTAAATTTATCTGCTTACCATCACACTGCAAAGTGACTCTGGGTGGCTTACAACATAAAAGCAAGTATGAAATGTTAAAACATTAAATAGGAAAAGAAACAGAGATTAAATAAATTAAAAACCAAAATTAAGTGTAGCAGAGGTGAGATCTTCCTTCCAGGACACGAGCCACCTCCAGTGTGGAATAGCCCAATCAGGGCCCTAAAACAAATCACAGAGCCAGATTTGAAGCTCTTTCAGAAACCAAAAGTATACAGTAAAAGCGGATCCTCAGGTAGCTTGGACCCATACAATAAAGGGCTTTAAAATCATAATCAACACCTTCAATTGGACCTGCAAGCAAATTGGCAACCAGTGCAGCTGGCACAACAGGGTGTGTTATATGGGCCACCCTTGGGGGCCCTAAAACTGTCACCATCATTTTCCCCCAACTTTAAACTGACACAAGGAGATCCTTGCATGTGCATACAAAAATGAATTCTGCTGAATTAAATTCAACGTGCTGTAATGGAATGGATATATTTCAAAGCCTCACAGCCCACTGTCTTTCAGTAAGACTAATAGCTCCATCCTTAACAGAGTTAGGTTAGCCTAAGCTAATTGATATCTAGAGGTTTAAAAGTGTATGTGTTCATGCTGCTAAACATATTAAACCTTTCCTGACCTGCGGCCTGTGACTTCTAAACAAATGCAGGATTCACTTCCAAATAAATGCCTATCGGGTCATTCTGTAATATTTAGAAATTATTAGGACTTAGGCAAACTAATTAATGGCATTATGAAAAGCTGATTACTATAAGCTTTGGATAATGCTACGCTTCAGCTTTGGAAATTTCAAAGCATTAATTGAGTTTAATGAAGTGTATTATACTTTCCAAAGTGCAAATCTGAAGTTTCTGAAGAAGAAGCATCTTTTTACAAAAAAAAAAGGCAGTTTTCTTTCTGCAATCAAAAGACCATTTGTTTCTGGCCGAGTCAAAACTGATTATTATTACTCGGTCTTTTTTTATTATCCAGCTTTTTCCATCTCACAATAGTTCAGCTGTTACAATCTCTCAATTGCATAGTCTCCTGAATCTATACAGACACATGAGCAACATTCAAAAGACTATGTACACAGCCCACCTGTTTTGTGAGCTCAGGTACAGCAGTTGTGCTTCTCTGTCATCTTTCTTATCAAAGCTCTTGTTGTCTGCTGAGACTTGATGTCTGCTGAGACTTGATGTTCTCAGTCTATGCAGTGGCCTGCAGGCCTTGGTAAAACTCCTTTTAGTCATGGGTGCTGCCTTTCATCACCACATTGAAAAGACCTCGACCTTGAGTTATCGGAGATATTTAAAATGGAACACATACCAGTGAACCTTGAAATACTGTTCTGAATTGCTAGCCAGTACTGCTGGCAGTTTTAATGCAAGAAAACAGCTATATTTACATACCTGCTTTTCACGCTTTGCAAGGCCCAATAGCTCATCGAGGAATTCAAGTTGTAGAGGGTCCAAATGAGCATTTATTCCAAATGTATCAAGTTGCAATGGTTCACTGATCCCTTGCAGGCCTCCAGGTGAAGTGACAGCAAGAAAACCACAAGCTTACGTGCATCTTAGATACAGATAGTCTTCAAAATTGAGCCCAACATTTCCATTGTTGTAAGCAAGTCAGTTGTTAAGTGAGTTTTTCCCCATTTTACAATCTTTCTTCCACAGTTGTTTAGTGAATTACTGCAAATGTTAAGTTAGTAACATGCTTGTTATGTGAAACTGGCTTCCCCATTGACTTTGCATGTGAGAAGGTTGCAAATGGTGATCACATGAGCCTGGGACATTGCAGCTGTCATAAATACATGCCAATTTCCCGGTGTCCAAATTCTAATTGTGACCACGGGAATGCTGCAATGGTTTTAAGAGTGAAGAACAGTCATAAGTCACTTTTTTCAGTGCTTCATTAAATGAATGGTTGTAAGTTGAGGACTACCTGTGGTTTTAGTATTTTATATATTAGCAGAGGATCCCAAATACCAAAACAACTGTTTTACTATTGGTTTTTTTTTAAACAAAACATTGATGTTCTTTATGGTGTGAAAACATTTAAGTCACTTATTTAAACTCTTAAGAGCTGTGGTGGTGCAGTGGTTAGAATGCAGTATTGCAGACTAATTCTGCCAACTATCAACAGTTCAATTCTCACGGGCTCAAGGTTGACTCAGCCTTCCATCCTTCTGAGGTCGGTGAAATGAGGACCCAGATTGTTGGGTGGGGGGCAATATGCTGACTCTGTTAACTGCTTAGAGAGGGCTGTAAAGTATAGCATCTATTTGTTAGTGTAATATATATACAGTATAAGTCTAAGTGCTATTGCTATAAAAATTGCAACAGAGTTGCTTTGATATAGGATTTAAGCCAAATGTCTAATTGTTACACTAACAAATAGATGCTATACTTTACTGTAGAAGGAAGAGAGATAACTAAATGCCTTGAATCTATTGGCTCATCTCAAGATAACAACTTTGAAATCAGTTAGTTGGTACAATAATTATGAAAAACCCATTCTTAAAGATGTTACATGAACAAGGAAAAAATAATCACATACATTATTATATGCATATATGCATAAGGAAGATTATTGATTCAAGCCTGAGTTCTTATTCCAACCCAATCAAACATTCTTCATAAGTTTTCCTTGGTATCTATCTTTTTGCCAGATTTCCATGCTTCTCCATAGGAAAAGACAATTTTTGGCATACTCTCCCCAAATGCATAGATAGAAAACCTTTTCAGTCTGAAGAACAAACTCTTATTCTGGCTGGATGGTAGGATCAGAGCATGTACATCTCTACATCATCAGAGCACATACATGTACATTAAATACCGTCTCACCCTATATTCATTTCTTAGTCCTGAAAAGACTTTGTTCACCAAGTTCTCATGTAGGGGAGCTGCACCAAATTTGCCTCAACTGGAAAATGGGTTTGGAACTGAATTTTATGACTAACAGCTTATTTAAAAAATCTGTATAAAATGTTGCCTTGTTTTATGTTTGGCTGAGCCTTCGACATCAAAGTGAGTGTTTCCTTACTTTTCTTTGTTAATCATAAAACAAATGAGAACAATTTATCTTTGCTTTTTTCTGTTTTGGCATTTACAAAAGGTAAAAAAAGATAATTTGTCATTAGCCTTGTTATCTAGATCAGAGGTCCTCAACCCCTGGTCCATGGATCGATGCTGGTCTGCTGCATGCCAGCAGCCAGTTCACACAAACAAATGAAGCCCCATCCGTGGGATGTAGGCAGCTTGCAAAACTGCACCCTCTCCGGTTCGCGGAACCGGTGCCTGGTGCCCAAAATGTCAGGGGCCACTGATCTAGACAAAATGTTTTTCTGAGCACCTTACAGTGTAAGAATGGAAAGTTGAAGTTTATTTAAACATTAGAAAAGGCATTATTTGAATGAATAATGCTCAAATTATGTCATTTAACCTCCAGACACTGCAATTTGCAAAAGTCTAAACTATTTTACCGGAAAAAAAAGCCAGCCAAACACAGATTCTGTAATATACCAGTATTGTCTTTATATTTTGGCAGTAAAAATAATAATAAGGGAAGGAGCAAAAGTTATCATATTTTTTTAAAAATATTTTTCTTTATTTAAATACACACACATAAACATAAAACAGACATTTAAAAACCTGGACACATTGTGACCGTCCTGTTCTGTCTTTCCATACAATAATAATTCTATAACAAGTAATATGTTGTGATTTATCATAATTTTTCTGTTGCATGAAAGAGACTGCACATTAGCACAGATGAGGATACAACCTGCCATTTAACTTTGTAACTAAGACAAAAATCTACATGTGAAAATAAAGCATAATTATAAACTGATTTTGATTTCCTAAGAAATAGCCTTTAGTTATAAATAAACCTATTTTCCTAATAGCTTAATAATGTTAATATGCCTCCTGGCATATGTTTCAAGGTCTTTCAAATGAGCTTCCTTTCCTTCTCATAATAGGTAGAACAAAAGTCTGTTCTATGTCTTCATTATTCTGTTGGATTCAAAGGGCCCGTCCAGCTTGGGGCAATGCAGATGTGATATTAAAGATCTGTCAGGTGATTCAGGCTGCTCTAGTAGAAATAAGAATTATGCTGATCCAAGACCACATCCTCACCTTGGAAAAAAAGTCTACTTTTCAAGCTTCCAGCAGCATGCAAATATTCTGGAAGAAAAAAGAAAGCACCAAATGTCCATGGCTGTCAAAAACATCTCTCTGGAATCTATTGAATGCTTTATGATCGTTTAGCAAAGCGATAAAGATACGATAATCTGGTTTGTTTCTCAACTCACAGGGACATAAGAAAAGAGTTTGCCTTCCTGTTTTAAGTCCATAGATGACTGATAGGCATTTCTTGGACAGGCGGACGTAATTGAATCTCAGTCACAAAAAAAGTCAGCCAACGAAAAAAACAATAAGAGCAAATCATGAATACATCTTCAAAGCAGAAAACAAGAGGTTGGCAGGTTTTCTCCTTCCAAAGCAGATAGCTACATTTGAGGCACTACTGGAGGTCAGAAAGAATCAAGCCAAGTTCAGGTCAAGGGAAAAAATAAGAGAGAAAATGAAGTATTTTAGTAAGAGAATAAAAGAGAGTAGAGGTCGTCCTTGACTTACAACCTTTCATTTAGTGACAGTTCAGTTAAAATGGAATTGAAAAAAGTGACCTATGAGCATTTTTCATACCTACAACTGTTGTGATGTATCCATGATCCCTTGATCAAAATTCAGATGCTTGGTGACTGACTCATATTTATGACGGTTGCAGTGTCCCGGGATCATGTGTTCACCTTTTGTGACCTTCTGACAAGCAAAGCCAATGGGAAGCCAGGTTCCCTTAACAACCATCTTACTAACTTAACAATTGCAGTGATTCCCTTAACAACAGTGGCAAGAAAGGTCATAAAATAAGGCAAACTCACATAACCACTGCAGTGGTGAAATCCAATATTTTTTTACTATGTCCAGAGATATTTCACGAGAAGAGTACTACATTCCTCTGTTCGCAACAGAATACCTTAAACCACCAGACTTGAAATTTTGGGGCTAGATAATTTAGAGCTATGCCACCTTCGATCTGACCTAAGTGTAGCACACAAAATTATCTGCTACAATGTCCTACCTGTCAATGACTACTTCAGCTTCAACCGCAACAATACACGAGCTCACAATAGATACAAACTTAATGTAAACCGCTCCAAACTTGATTGCAAAAAATTCGACTTCAGCAACAGAGTGGTCAATGCCTCGAATACATTACCTGACTCTGTAGTTTCTTCCCCAAACTCCCCAAACTTTAACCTTAGACTGTCTACCGTTGACCTCACTCCATTCCTAAGAGGTCTGTAAGGGGCGTGCATAAGTGCACCATTGTGCCTACCTCCCTGTCCTAATGTACCCATGTATTTGTAAAATTTCTTGTACTCATAACCATGCTTGTACTTCCTATATATTCACAATCATGTTTATACTTTGTTTATACTTTGTTTGTAATCATATACACTCTTGACAAAATAAATAAAAATAAAGAAAGAAAGAAAGAAAGAAAGAAGGAGAAGGAGTAGTAGTAGTAGTAGTAGTAGTAGTAGTAGTAGTAGTAGTAGTAGTAGTCCAAGTATTTTTGTGCATTTTTTTAAATGCATCCTAGCCAGATCAAAATAACTTTCTTCTTGTTAGGTTCAAAGGTATAGCATTCCATCTCAGTTATTGTGCACTCTTCCTCCACCCCTAGTAGCCACCAGCACCTGCCCTGGGGGGGGTGCTTATGCGCCCATGGGCCACAAACAAAAATACTGTCCCATTAACAATGTGAATCTCTTTTTGCAGGCACTGGAATATATAAAAGAATATCTGGGGTACTGGGGTGAGGGTGGAGGTATTTAACTCCTCAGGGATAGCATCCCTGAAAAGATAATTGAAACAAATTGAAAATTAATTCAGAGCAGGATGGAGGAATGACTTGAAATCAATGTATCTGGTAGATGTGTAAGAAACTCCTGTCCTTAAAAGGTGGGACAGTTTTTCCAACTATATTCCATTTCAGAAAGAAATTAATGAGAGAGACCAGGAAGAAAAAGTTGCTTGGATACCATTATTCACTTCTGTATTGTCCTAGTGAAGAGCGTCACTCATTTTGAGTCTTATAATTAATGGTAATGTTATTTGGAAGCCATTTTCTCTTCCAGTGCCTAAGGGTCCCACAGGCCCCTAGAGACTAGGTGTAAGGAAGTTTCCATTTTTATTTGGAAATCTATTTCTCTAGTGGCTTCCCCTGCTTCATCCCTTTTGATATGAATTAAAAGAGTGGAGACCTTGGTATGTCATGGGCTGGATCTGCAATTTTTCTATTTTCTCAGTCAGATATCTTTGGGACTGACTGGCCATTTCAGGAGTGTGTTTCCCTTGTCAGTCAAAAGCTACTGATTTGAGAAGCTGATGTACTTTTACTAGAAAGAGGATTGCAAGTGTAGCACTGGAGTGATTTATATTAGTGAGGCCTAAATATTACTGAACTATGTTTTGCAGATGATCCCTAAAATCAGCAGGCACTTCTTTTTCTTTGTTTCTTCCCTGAAAAGTTGTGCCAATCAATTTTAACTGGGCAAACATTATCTAGTCAAAAATGGCTTGCCAGCATCCAGCCATGCCATCTGTAACCATGTCTCGATTCTGTCAAATAGGCCTTTGCATGAATTGCTTCAGAACATTGCTTGGCAGAATAAATTTTGCTAATTGGCTTAAAGCTGACAAAACTGGCTTGTATCCTGAAAGACAATGAGCAGTTCTTCTTGAAATTTAAATTAAATGGGCTGCTCCTCAATTGAAGGAAACACCTTTGTTGAGGCTGTTAGATCACTTGAGGAAGATGGGTGATGTACATGCGCAAGTTTATGCTGAGGTTCTGATTCCTTGGGAACGGTAAGATGAGCATCAGCATCAGCTTGGTATGAGTTCAAGTGATCAGTTGATCCCTACAATAAAATAGATATATCTCATCTGGTCATGTTTCCTGTCTGGTTTACCCAGGAGGACCAACAAGGGTAGAGGGAACTAGTGTTCAATTCTATTTGCAATTTTCTTCAGCATGTTTCATTTTGAAATGTGGAGGTTTGCAATAATTCTCTGCTTGTGGCTTAAAGCAGCAATCCCTAACCTTTCTAGCTCTGCAGACCAGAGGTAGTGATAGTGGGGGTGGAGGAGAGGGGATGTTTTCAAATGCACACATTTCTTGCACAGATGCAGCTTTGTGCGCTTGCCCACCACTTGGTGCAGTTACATGCTTTCCCGCCACTTGTGTGGCCCCATTCCCAATGGACTGCCGCCCGGGGACTGGGGACCCCTGGCTTAAAGAAAAGCAAGATTTTTCAAGGGCCTGGGATTTTCTAGATGTTATAATCAGTGGTATGAAAGGATACCAATCTTCAGGGAAATAAACATACCATATTTTTCGGAGTATAAGATGCACCTTAGTTTTGGGGGAGGAAAATAGGGGGGAAAAATCTACCTACCAGGTATTCATCTGGCTAGCGTCCTTAGTCTGGTCAGCTTCAGCACATTATTTTATCCCCTGGTTAGGGCTGAAAAAACCTTTTTCAGAGGGAATAGCAATGAAAACAAGCCTGCAAGCCAGGAAGAGCCAGGAAGATTGTTAGCACCTCATTAGGGCTGGAAAAAAAGCTTCGAAAAGCTACATTCGGAGTATAAGATGCACCCAAATTTTCAGCCTCTTTTGGGGGGAAAAGGTGTGTCTTATACTCCAAAAAATATGGTAGTTACATTGAGATCATTTCTGATAATATTTCATCAACATGGATCAACACATTAAGGTTATGGGGTAAAAGAAAACAGATATTCTGGAAAAAATGGAAACAGGAGTAAATGGGGCATTTAGATTACCTAAGCAAAATATAGAAATAAAATATGAAGAAAGAATTTCCTAATTCTTATGCAGAAATAATGCCAAGTATTTCAGAATGCTTCACAATGTGATACATTTTCATATAATGAAAATTTCAGAAGTTCCCTTTGAAATTAATTAATTAGAGGTGTGTAACTCAGCCTTCATCAAATCTGAATAGTGGATTCAGTTTGGCTTATCAGTTTGATTAGAGCCAAAGGTTCAGTTCAGACTCATCAGTTCTATTCAAATTATTGCATTGATCAAAGTGATTTAGAGTGATTTAGAAAATAGCCATTCAGATGATAAAGCTCAGGTGCACAGGTCACCTGGATTGGCTTAAATTGGATAAAATCAGCAAGCTATTTTAGAAAGTTTATCCATTTTTGAGATTTGCTCCAACTGTGTTTGAATGAAATTTCTGACTTAAATCTTTCATAGCCTTTAATTTAAATTCAATTTGTACAGTATGTTTATTCAATTTCAGAGACTATTTACTCTGTTCTGAAGAATCTTTTCATATTGAATAAAAAGAATGTCAGCTGGACTGTTCTGATAGCTTTACTACAAATACTGTATCTTTGTGCTTTTCTAGTCACATCCTTGATCTCCACGCATTCAGCTGACATGATATTTAACTAACATAGATGGGACAAAAGGATCTCCTGGCCTCAAAGGCCAGTTGGTCACTTTTTCCTTCACAGTGATAAATGAGGTTTTAAAGGGCTACTTTCACATCTAAAGATGCCGTTCATGAAGGGACCATACTTCTAAAAAGGATGTAGTTTGGTTCAGCTTAACACCTATCCAATTCTGAACCGTTTAAAAGAATAGAAGCACAGAGGGGCTCACAAAGGAATAACTTTGTTAAAATCAGCAGCTTCTTCTATCTTCTTTGCCATTATTGTTTTTCACCCACTATGTAACTACAACTACATGGTAGCAGAAGTTATGTGGTGCTGGTGCTGGAGCAGAGGTGGGTTTCAGCAGGTTCTGACCAGATCTGGAGAACCGGAAGCGGAAATTTTGAGTAGTTCGGAGAACCGGTAAATACCACCTCTGACTGGCCCCGCCCCCATCTATTCTCTGCCTCCTGAGTCCCAGCTGATTGAGAGGGAATGAGGATTTTGCAGTAACCTTCCCCCGGAGTGGGGAGGGAATTGAGATTTTACAGTATCCTTCCCCTGCCATTCCCACCAAGCCATGCCACGCCCACCAAGCCGCGCCTACAGAACCAGTAGTAAAAAAAATTGAATCCCACCACTGTGCTGGAGATCATATAACATGCCAGTAGAGTACATACAGAGTGAACCCTAGGGCTACACATGGCCCTAAAAGCAGATCATAAAGTTGGGAGAGCTATTTAGGCCATTGAAATCCAATTCCATGCTTGGTACAGGAATTCTAATTACAGTACTTTTGACAAATACTTGCTTGAAAACAATCAATAAAGAGAAGCCCATCTGTGCAATTGGTTCCACTTAAAAATCACTCTTACTTTTAGGAATCTTCTAATATTAAGTTGGAGTATGCTTTTCTGTAACTTAAATCCATTATTTGCATCCACTGGGATAATGAAAAACAGATGGTGTTCTTTTTCTGTACAACATCCCCATCCTGTTCATCCATTTAAGCTGCTTCCAGGTTGAAAGGATCATCTGGAGACATGACAGGAGCCCCCATGGGCATCCCATGGGCAACGGTGATGCTGGAACGAATGATGGGAGCTTATCCTGCAGCACTCGAATCTTGGGCTATTTAACCTCCAACCCAGAATCCTAACCACTTGCGCCATCACATTCCCTATGGGATTTTATTTGAGCCCTTTGAAGAAGCTATCAAATCTCCATTCTGAAGAAGAAGCATGTACAGTTCCTTCATCTTTCTTCATAAGATACCCAAACGTTTCCTATAGCTTAAAGGTTGTTCTCCAACTTGACTTGCTGTTCTTTAGACCCAATAACTATGTTTACTTTAAATTTCACCCAATCTTTTCCCTTATCCATTTATTTATGTTTGTTCTACCTATTTGTTTGGCAACTTGGTATCAGGTGGCTCCCGGGCAGCAAATCAAAGATCAGATCAGGTATCTCTGGAGATTCTCAATCATCTAGGTCAGGGGTCTCCAACCTTGGCAACTTTAAGCCTGGAGGACTTCAACTCCCAGAATTCCCTAGCCAGAAAAGCTGGCTGGGGAATTCTGGGAGTTGAAGTCCTCCAGGCTTAAAGTTGCCAAGGTTGGAGACCCCTGATCTAGGTCACAGTTGTCCCAAAGGTGCTTTTTACAAAAGACAACTGGACTTTTTTTCCTCTTGAAAACATTTCACTTCTCACGCAAGAGGCTTCTTCAGTTCTGAACTGAACTGAGAACTGAAGAAGCTTCTTGGATGAGAAGTGAAACATTTTCAAGGGAAACCCCCCCCCCAAGAAAGTCCAGTTGTCTGTTGGAAAAACACATCCATTGGGACAGCTACGGTACTCTCCTTGAAATCAGTTGTATATCCGGATCGATAGCTAGCCTTCTGATCAACTGCTTCAGCCAAGTTTCCTTTCTGAATACAACAAGAAACCTCATCTGGGTATCATGCTTATTTTTCCAGCAGAGCTGAAGCTGTTCCAGATCTGCTGTTCTGCTAAATGTCAGATCCCGATTATCAGAGTGTAGCCCGGTTTGCCATTGACAGCATCATCCACTTATAGGGCAATTTGCCGCATTTGGAAGTGCACAGTAAATTTGTATTCATTATCAGAAGGGAGGGGAGGGGGAGTTCGCGACGCAGCCAAAACAAATTCAATTTGTTGGCCAGCTACGAAATTAAATCACATGCGCATGGCACTCAGTCTTTATTATGTTTCACTTCTTCCTACCACTTGTATGTGTAAGGTTGCATATTTGATGGGAGACATCGCAAGGGTGGACCATTAACAAAACATATCATGTCTCTTCCAGTTAAAACCTCTGCCAACTTAATGGAATATAATGTGGTGTAATACTGTGTGTCGGAAACATTACATGAAACACAAGTAGGATGTGTTCCATTCTAACAGCTGCCATAGCCTTCTTCAGAACTTTTGGCAGGTGAACATGTGTGAATTATTCATGCTGAGGTTTTAAATGTATTGATGGTTTATTATCTGCACTGAATAGCTTCTAAACATTTAACCAGAGGCTGTGTAATATGTTTTTCTAAACAAGACATCCAATGAAATCAAGTAGTTAAAAATGGGCATTTCTTATAAGTGAATAACAAGGCATACTAGCATCCTAGATCTCCAGAAGATCTATCACCTGTATCTATAACTCTCACACTATTCTTCTTCTCTTACCAGTCCAGTACACAGAATGTTTTCACACCATAGACCAGAGTTGTTCAACCTTGGCAAATTTAAGAGCTATGGACTTCAACTCCCAGAATTTCCCAGCCAGCCATGCTGACTGGGGAATTCTGGGAGTTGAAGTCCACTAAATTACCAAGTTTGACACCCCTGCTCTAGATTTTCTCGTTTGAACCTAAGGCTTGTTCTTCAGCTTTCTGGTTAAAGAAAAAAGTCCCAAAGCTAAAGATAATCATTGCACTATTTTTTTATAGATATGTCTTTTTATTCCTTTCATTTTACTATGTCCCACAGTTGGAAATGTAAACCACTCCAGCTGTAAGAGTCAATCGGAGTTGGGCAGCTTTTAAAACCAGCAAACAAACAAAGGCATAGAGGGGGAAACTCGGAGGAATAAACTGTTCCCATTTGTGTTTAAATAATCAATAACTTCGGGTTCGGTCTTCAGCATCGCCGACGCTCTTTTTAGAGCGCCTCTCCGATTCCTCGCCAAGCCGCCAGAACAGCTGTCTCGCAGCTTGGAAATCTCTGCCCCGGGCAAAGGGGAGAGAGAAGAGCCTGACAGGTGGGGTAGAGCCCCCCTAGCGCCCTAGGAGTCATCTAGGGGCGCGAAGGGTGAAGGCTCCCCAGGCAGCCTGTCTCCTGCTCCGGGAATCCGGAAGCCTCCGCTTTTGCGGAGCAAGATGCCGAGACCTCCGCTGCTTCCAGAATGGGATTTATAATACATTTTATGGTTGAAAGAAGCAGACAGAGAGAAACAGGAGCTAAGCTGGGCAAGTATTGAATTTTCTTTTTGTTCAACCCTCTGCTAACTTTTACTATGGAAAAGAAACAAAGTAGCACCTAATAAGCAACAATATGGTGCTTGAAGAAGAAGTGAAAGTGATCTGTGCTTTGCCTGCGGTTTTTTTTTCTTATGGAAACTTTTGAATTTGGAAATGGGTTTTTCTTTCTCTGTTTCCTGACTTTGGATTATAACAACAATAGATAATTTCTTAAATTAAAAAGAAAAGGAAAAAAAACTTTCTGCCTTTGAAATTAAGAACTTTAATTAGAGATCTGGCCTTTTCTTTGTACTCCTCTGGAAATACAACAATGGCTTCAACTGGAAAGATTGTTTTTCCGTTTTGCCTGTGGTTTTTTCTTTTATGGAAAATTTGAAAATTGGTTTTTCTCTCTCTGTCTCTTGATTTTGGATTATAATAATAACTGATAACTTTCTTAAAATATATAGATATAAAAAAACAAAAAATTATCTGCTTCTGAAATTGGGAAGAACGTTTTAGAGATCTGGCACTTTCTGTGCATTCCTTTGGAACTACAACAATGGCTTCTAAGTCTGGAATGATTGTTTTGAACAAAAGAGCTGGCTATCCCTCCGCTTATACTTCTAAAATGCAACTTGTGACTGAGTCAACATCTCCACAGTCTTTGACATCTGAAAATTTATTAAGTACTTTAAAGATTATGAAACAGGATTTGATTTTGGAATTTAATCAAAAAATTAGTGAAATAAAAAAAAATGCAGGATGCTTTAAAGAAGATGGAAAATCAGCTAAGGTTGGACATGTTAGAGGTCTGCAAAGGTTTAGCAACAAATATTGATGTTTTGGAGGACTGTATTGAAACAAATAAACAAGCCTTGGCAACTTCGGTGGAATATATAAATAAATTTCAAAAAGATATTGCAAATTTTGAAACAGAGGTGTTGATGACACAGTTCAGAAGAATGGAATTCGCTATAAGACTGAGAGGGTTGAAGGAGGGATTATATGATGACTTGAAAGGAAGAATAATTGATGCTTTGGAGCAGGTCTCTGGAATGTCTAAAGATGAATTAGCTACACAAATTGAAAAGATATATAGGGTCAACTCGTGGTATGCAAAACAAAAACATCTAACAAGGGACATTGTTATATATTTTACTACAAGAGCTTTACGGAACAGAATTATACAGGCGACGTTTAAGAATAATCTTCAGGTGAATGGTCAAGAACTTAGGATATGGAAAGAAATTCCCTCTAAAATGTTCAAAGCTAGAAAAGAATTTACTTTTTTGACTGATGAACTTAAAAGATTGAATTTACAATATAAATGGGAAGCACCAACAGGAGTAGCGGTGAAATTTTCGGGGAAAAGATATCGGTTGAACACGATAAAGAAAGCTACTCAATTTTATGTCAATGTTTTAAAGGCTGATATATCTAAAATTCCAGAAGAAAGACGTATGAATGTAGAAGAGGACAAGGAGGAAGAGCCAGCCTTATTGGATCAAAATGGAATAGTTTCAAAGACTCAAAGCGAATGGCAGAGTCAGAAAGATGGGGAAAAGGAGATGGAGGATCGGGATCAGATGGGAGACGAGCTGATAAATTTAAAATCATCAAGATATAAAATGAGGCAACCAATAAGATACAAAGAGATGTAGTGTTGATATGTACTAGATGGATGGAGATTAATATGATTGTATTTTTCCTTTTCCTTTCTTTGTTTATTTTTTTTTTTGCTTTCTTTTCCCTTTAACTTTTTTCTTTTAATATTTTTTTGAGGAATTGGAATTTTTAACTAAAATTATTAAGTCATAAAGTATTATAATTAAAGTTGATGTATAATAATATTATGTTATTATGATGAATTTTAAAAGTTTTTTTATTTAATATTCAGATATTATTTATGTAATATGTGTTTAAGTTTTATTTAATTTTGGGATTATAATTATTATTAATGTTTTTTAAAGATTTAGAATTATTAATATCTTTTAAAGATTTAGAATTTTTTGGAAGTGTAATACTTATTCAAGTTTTATTTAATTTTGACTAGATGTTGTCTAGGATAGTTGATTGAAATGAGGAGGATGAAATTGTTTTCTTTCCTTTGCATACTTCAGATTATTATTATTACTATCAATATCTTTTTAAGAATTATAATTTTTTGGAAGTATATAATTTGATGTATGGTAATATTATGCTATTAATATTATGATGAAGTCTAGGATTTTTTTTTAGGATAGAAGATTGAAAGGAGGAGGAAGAAATTGTTCTTTTTCCTTTGTATAACTTTTCTCTTTATTATTAACTTTGCTTTTTCTGTATTTTTTTGTTTTTTTTCTCTTTTGTATCTTTATTTTTATTTTTTCTTTATTGTTTCATTATTATTTTATATTCAGATGATATAAAATATAGAAGTTTAATGATGTAATCTATTAATGTACAATGTGTAGTTGAGGGATTTTTGTGGTTTGTTTTTTTTCTTTTTTCACCAAATTTATTTTATTGATATTATGCCCTATATTCTCTCTGGGAAGTCCAAGGGGGGGAGGGGGGAGGGAAGGGGGTGGGGGGAGAAAAATTTAAAAAATGTTTGTACTCTGTACTAATAAAACTTTTTCAATAATCAATAAGAAAATTGAATAGGGAGGGTTTTGGGAGACCTAGAAATTCTTGAGTATTAGAACCGTTCTAAATAATGGTTGAATAATATTTACTTGAATAATAAAAATACACAGAAGCAGACCTATCTGTTGATCAGGAAGGAATTTATCAGAACATCGGTGCTATACAACTGTCAGGATGAGTGAATCTGTACCGCTGTGCATTTAGACTAGGATAACTTAAATCAACTGGCCTTATTATGGATATCGCAAGGGAAATGATCAAATTTCATCAGCCTGCAACATCAGTGCTCTATTTAATAACATTTTGTCTCGCAAAACAATCATGCCTTGAAAAGAAATCTAAACTCACTGTGAACATTTCAGCTTTCTGCTTTCTTTGCTGCTTTGTCTTCTGATCCTTTGGTAAGGTAGACTTTAGGAAAAAATGAAGGGTGAAAGAAGGACAGATAACAGGTGTTCACTGAGATCCAGATATTGCTCCTCTGGAGGACTGCTATATAAGTAATCATCAAACAGTCCAGTAGAAAAATACACAGAGTTACATGACAGAAATGAGAAAGCAGGAAGAGATAAGTGAGTCACAGTTTAACTGTACCTTGATTGCTGATGTTCGTCCATCGTGTTCGAAGAGGACCTTGACATCTATCAATTGGGGGGATGTCAAGACTTGCGCATGAATTGGATTAAAGTGAGGGAGAGGTGCGCATAGTCAGCCCCACTCTCTCTTCCCAGATTCCATCTTGCTCCAAATAGCAGGACAAGAGTCAAGACAGTTGGAGATGGGCTGGGCGCAGTGGTTGACCAGGGCGTCTTTCGTGTCTTGCCATGCTCTTAGCATAACACATCGCTTGCAGAGACTGCCTTCATGACCGTTGTCCTATTCTAGAAGGTTTCATCTGCTCAGTCCACCAGAATCTGTCTTCACATGCTCAGGATAGACAAGTTCCTATCTCACCGAAGGTTGAAGACCCAACGGCTACTCTCAACCTGGTTTGGCCAGCCTGCCGAAGCTGTTGCCCGGGGTGTGGCTGCTGTGCATGCTACAGCTGCTAGGAGCCATAGGTGAGAGCTGAGTGACAGGTGGGGACCAAAGGTGAACGAGCTGCCCTAAAAGCTGCCCTAAAATGAGCTGCCATAAAAGGACATGACATGCCCCTACACCAGAGGTGTTACCCCTTGTCAGGGTTGCTGTGGCTATCAGATTAGCTACAAACTACAAAGATTCAAACAGGCCAAACTCTGCCTTGCAATTAACTATAAGCCTTCCCCGCCCTAGTTAATTGCCTACTGATTTACTATATAAGTGGGAGCCTGCTGCCTGCTGCTGCTGCTGCCCTACGACGAGAGCAAACCAAGAGCTGAGTAAGCCAGAGAAGATGAGCTGAAACAAGTCACTGAATGGCTGAGCTTAAGAGCTGGAGCTCAGAGCCAGAAAGCCAGAGAGAAGAAAGAAGAAAGCTTGCCTTTGCTGAACTGAGTATGCAAGCTAGTTTGTGCCTGCAAACTAGCATCTGCTGTTGCTGCTGTTGCTGGAGCTACGACCAAGAGGGAGAGTTGGAAAACTGCCCTGCCAGGAGCTTCAGGCCACGATGCTGATTAGATCATCTCTACAGGTGATTTACTTAGGACTCTCTCACTCACCATTGCCGAGAAGCCTACGTTGCCGCTTTCCACTGCCTCAATGACGTATCAATCCTGAACCTACTTAGTATTGTGTTAGTTTTTCCTTTCCCTTTGGAAAGGGTTAAGAGGACTGGTTTCAGTATTGCAGGAGAGGAATTTAGGGAGACGGCCTGGCTTCAGCTAGTGAAGACAAAGTGTTTGTTAGTTGATGTGTTTTAAAGACATAAGTCCTTTTTAATGTTTTTAGTAAAGTATATTTTTACAAGACTCCTCTGTCAGTTTTATTTCAGCCCTAGTCCGTTTGCATGTGAACAGGTTCACGGTTGGTTGGGACAAACCTCACCCCCTCGTAACACCCTCCCTAAGCACCCCATACACCCCTTAACTGTACCTTATATCTCTGCTCAAGATGCATCTTGGCTTTAGATGGAGCAGTTACGATTGAATATAAACTGCATTTTAATTTTTGTGTGGCTTCCTGAAATAAGAGTCTGAGCTCACTTACATATTGCTTATACAGTAGAATACAGCAACCTGAACTTACTACCCCGATTTAAAAATAGTTTTCCAAGGCTTTTTAAAATAAAATATCTGCTCCTCCACCCATATTGATTTGGTATGCAGGAGATATAGCAGGAAATCTAAAAATACTTCCCCCCCTCATTGTCTTTTGTCTATACAAACATAATTTTAGATAGATGCTGATGATAATTACCACAGCCCTCCTGTGTTTTTAAGTTGACGAATTTGCAGAAAAACAATAAAGTTTTATGTAACTGCATTATTAAAAAAAAAAAAATAAATACAGGGGAACGTAAAAGTTAATATATGAGTAACTAAATCTATCACAGTGCAAAGTGCTCTTTAACAAATTTAATGCTCATTGGTGGATGTTAGGCTCTGCTGCACAATTTCTAGTAGGAATTCATTGAATTGAACTGATCTGGGAAAATAATGTGAGTCTCCAAGGCAAAGGGAAATTCCTTTCTAAGTGACAAGATCCACATCTCGGGCACAGTAGTTTTGGAAGACCAGAGTGAGGTAGGCAATGATGTAGTTTTCACAATATGCCAGGTTGGACTACCAAAGCAATAGCACTTAGACTTATATACAGATTCACGGTGCTTTACAGTCCTCTCTAAGCGGTTTACAGAGTCAGCATATTGCTTACAACAATCTGGATCCTCATTTTACTGACCTCGAAAGGATGGAAGGCTGAGTCAGCCTTGAGCCAATGAGGATTGAGCTACTGGCGGTCAGCAGAATTAGCCTGCAGTACTGCATTCTGACTACTGCACCACCACAGTTCATACACCATAGAGCAGTGTAATAACTCATTCAGTATATTGTTGGAACCCAATCATTGTCTTAGATGTTCTGTGAATCATGCCATTATGTTAAAACTAAAATATGGTTGTTACACAAACATTAAAAAAACTAGAATTGTGTAGACGCTATAGAGCACTGCACACCAAAAAAACTAGACACAATAACAGTTTTTCCCCGAACGCCATCACTCTGCTAAACAAATAATTCCCTCAACACTGTCACACTATTTAATAATTTACTATTTACTATTTATGATTTATATTGACTGGTTCCTAATATGATTTGATTGTTTATTTGTACCCGGACTATCATTAAGTGTTGTTCCTTATGATTCTTGACGAACGTATCTTTTCTTTTATGTACACTGAGAGCATATGCACCAAGACAAATTCCTTGTGTGTCCAATCACACTTGGCCAATAAAAAATTCTATTCTATTCTATTCTATTCTATTCTATTCTATTCTATTCTATTCTATTCTATTCTATTCTATTCTATTCTATTCTATTCTATTTTGTTACTCTGGATAACAAGGGCAAATTTAGCCAGTGTAACATTTTTATTTCAATTTGAAAATGGCCAACTATGGGTGGTGGTCATTACATCATAAGGTTATACTTGAGTCACAGAAGATTGAGTAACCACAAGGTCCCCGGTCTCATAAATTAAACCTTGCTGAACTTAGATATGTGTTGTTGGTTAGTTGTTTCATCTGAAATGTATTTTTGTTGAGGAAGGAATTGTTTGCGACTTTTGGATTCTTCTAATTTCTTATCTTTGCACCAATCCCCATTTCTCTAATTAAGCATTATTTCAAATTTTTCAGGATTTTCCCCTTAAATTCTTTTTTTCCCCCATTCAACTTTCATTTAGACACTCCGCTATCCTTTCTCTAGAAAGGAGCAGGGAGGAGAAAACCTGCACTTCTCTAAAAGCTGTTGAATTTCTGTTCTTAGAAACACTTTATTTTTCTTAGCAATCTGTATTTTTATGTATTTTATATGTGGTTTATGTTATCTGGCTTCTATTTTTATTGATTTAATAATTCTTTAATTCCTACTGCATTTATTCTGTGTAACTGCTGAGGGTCTATTTTGACTGAGTTGGCATACAAATATATTAAATAAATAACTAAACAAGCCCTCAACACCGGCCATGCTATGTACACTTTGCTGGACTTGAGGCTTCTCAGTTTCCCAACACCTGCTCTAAATCAATATATTATTGTTGTCATTTATTAATTCATCTTCATGGGGTACTGACACATTGGATTAAAAAAAAAACATTTTGGTGCCATTGCATGGTGTCCTGTTACAAAATATTGGTTGCAATAGCCTGAGAATTGAGTAACTACCTTAACATAAGACTTAAGTTCTCAGCTCCAGAATATGAAAACCTCTCCATCCTTTAATTCCATGATTCAAATCCTCAAATCCACCCACTCAGTCCCTTGTTTTCCTCCTGTTTTTCTACTATCTACTAATACCCACTTCCCAACTCCTAATTGGCTATGTCAAGTTGTCCCCAATCTATCCTAACTTAGTTTCTAACTAAACCTAATTTAGTTTCCCTAAAAATGTCCCTTCTACCAATTTGACTATTCATTTTGGCCTCCAACTTCTCTTGCTTCCAGCTATTCTGGCCCACATCATCCTAGCCCTTCCTCAGTTTCTCTAAAGTTGCATCCAGAATCATCCCCTGGGACACTGAATTCCATCCCTTAGTTCCCTTTCTTCTCTAAGGCCATCACAGAGGTAAACATTTAAACCCTCACCATCTTTAATTCATTGGGATATTTATGTGGCATTAAGATGGCATGAGAACCAACTCCAACGTTTCAGTTTGAATTGTTCCTTGGTGGCCAGAAAAACAATGTATTTCTTATTTGTTTTTTCTTACTGTTGTGTATAAAAAGCAATTTGTTGTTCTAATTTATTGTTCCAATTAAATAGTTCCCTGTTCAGGCTGGAGCAGTAATTGTGAGCCTTCTCCTAGCTCCAAGATTGCAGCAATTGGGAGCCAGAACTGGGAATACTGGATCATTGGCAGTGGCATTTTCATGCACCATAATTGGCTGGAGAGAAAAGCTGGTAAGTACTGAAATATACTCTAAGAGCTCATCAATAATGTGGGAGGAGAAATATGCTTTTCAGTACCAAAAGTTCTTCTGAAATCAGTGACCTGGGTTGGAGGGAAGAGAGATGTGTCCAGAAGAGGGATGATGATATATTAAAATTATATGCTCCCCAACTTTAAAGCATTAAAAACAAGAAAAGCAAGAAAAACCAGTAAGAGACAAAAATGAAGAGTAAAGATGGCAGACATGACAAAATTAGATTAGGGAAACAACCCACATAATCTAAAGGGAGCTCCAATCCCCCGCACCAAAGATTTGGAGAGAGGAGTCAGGTTTTCATGACCCTTTGGAAGGCCACTAGGATGCGGGGCATTCAAATCTGTGTGTGGGATGTGGGGGTGGAACCTCATTCCAAAGGGCAGGTGCTGCTATAGGGAAGGCATGCTTCTGGGGTCCAGACAGATGGCATTGTTTAATCAATGGAACTCAGAGTATGTCAACCATTTGGCAAACTATTTGGGCAGATACGATGGGAGACAGGCAGTCCCTCAGGTAACCAGATCCTATGTCATGTTGGGCTTTATAGGTAATGACCACCTTGAATCATACCTGGAAGCAAGCAGTGCAGCTCATGAAGCAGAGGTGTTACTTGGGCTTACTGTGGCGTGCCAATCATGGAATAATAATATAGCAATAGCACTTAGACTTATATAATACTTCACACAGTGGTGAAATCCAATTTTTTCTATTGGTTCTGTGGGCATGGCTTGGTGGGTGTGGTGTGGCTTGGTGGGTGTGGCTTGGTGGATGTGCAGAATCCCCATTCCCTCCCCACTCCTGGGGAAAGGATATTTCAAAATCTCCATTCCCACCCCACTCTGGGGCCAGCCAGAGGTGGTATTTGCCAGTTCTCTGAACTACACAAAATTTCCTCTACCAGTTCTCCAGAACCTGTCAGAATCTGCTGGTTTTCATCTCTGCTTCACAGTGCTTTACAGCCCTCTCTAAGCAGTTTACAGAGTCAGCATATTGCCCCCAACACTCTGGATCCTCATTTTACTGATCTCGGAAGGATGGAAGGCTGAGTCAACCTTGAGTCGGTGAGAATTGAACTGCTGAACTGCTGGCAATCAGCAGTCAGCAGAATTAGCCTGCAATACTGCATTCTAACCATTGCACCACCACAGCTCTTATAGCAATTATTCTTAGACAACTCAATACCCTAAGAAGACTGAAGATCTCTAACCCTAACCCTCCCATATTTGGATATACCAGATGATTCGACAGAAAAAACATATAATCCCTCCCCTGGTTCAGCTGATACAGGGAGGAGACCTTGTGGCTTAGAGGTTAAAGCAACTGCTTGACAAGGCAAGCAGCCCAAGTTCGAATCCCAGAAGGGTATGGCTAGCTGATGAGAGCTAAATAGCTTGAAATAGATCTATACTAGTCTCCCTTTATTTCTTTATCAGTAAAAATGTGTTTGTGTGTGTGTGTGTGTGTGTATATATATATATATATATATATATATATATATATATATATATATATATATATATATATATATATATATATATATATGTGTGTGTGTGTGTGTGTGTGTGTGTGTGTGTGTGTGTGTGTGTGTGTGTGTGTGTGTGTGTGTGTGTGTGTGTGTGTAGGATTTTTTGCTGATAAATGAAAATAAAGGGAGACTATTATAGATCTATTTCGAGCTTATTTTGCTCTCGTCAGATAGCCATACCCCTTACTGGGATTTGAACCCGGGCCGGCTGCCCGGGTATATATACATATATATACACATACATACATACATACATACATACATACATACATACATACATACATACATACACTGTATATATACATATATACCTATACCTATACCTGTACACTGTAATATTTACATTCTGTTATATATCCAAGGGACGCGGATATATAACAACTTTTAGTGAGTGTATTCATTTGGTGCAATTGGACATTCAAAACTAGAATAAAAAGTTCATGCCAGGCATGGCAAATCCTGTATTCATTTAAACAATGCCCTTGAAAACTACGCTTAATCAAACATTTGCAGTTGCCGTGAGAAATGGGATTATTTAATTTCAACCATTAATGCCAGTGGACATCCCTCATCCCACCTTCTTCCAAGCCTGAATTTAGAAAGATACTTAAGGATATGCCTAGATGCTGGAGACGGATGGAGGTGTATCAATCTGGTCTCAGATTCCAATAATTCCAATAAGATAATGATAACAGAAGATAACTGTTCTCCATGTGCAAAAATTTGCATGTGTTCTACCAATATTCATTTATGCAGTATTCATTTACTTACTTCTGGAATGTTCTCTAATTTTGTAATAACCTTCTTTACATCAGATTAGAGGTGATATTTGAAATAAGAAAAGACCCATTTTGTGAGTAAAAGAGTCACTGCTAATTTATAAATTGAGACCTACTCTTTCAGAAAACATGCTTAACTTTATACATTATTGTCTGAAGAAAATTATTGGATGGGACCACATAACCCTTCCTTCCTTTTCCTGTCTGTCAGATATTATATAACACAATATTATATTAGTCATTATCTTGCTTAGACTAGTTCATCTCATATGACAAACCTAAGTTAATAAGCCAAGAGGGAAATGGATCTAAAGAGCAGGTGGTTTTGCTCACAGTTCGAAGGAACCTGTTAATTTCTTCAGGCTCAACAGGCTCAAACCATTCCTAGATAACTGGGCAAGATTCCTCCTCAGGCAGCTGCTCCAGACTTGAAACAAGATTGGTGTTCAACTCTGAAAAACTTCCAGTGACTTTGTTTGACAGACACTGGACACATTCCTCCACATGCCTCCCAAGAGAGCTCATATCATCTGAACAGGGCAGCTATCTGTGGATGCAATAAAAGTGGAGAAATGCAGATATTTTGCTACATTTTTCCACCAGAAAATAGGTCTTTATAGCAGCTCTAAGCCATGTTCTGTTGAACTCACCCCTTGTTGAGTACCAGCGATTCCCTAGGTGTCTCTTTTATCATTCCATCTCCCTCAACTTCTTTATAAATCATGGGCAGTACCGGGATCCCCAAGAGATTCCCCAAGTTGCATGGGTACAAACCAATCCAGAAGTTTAGCCAACCCCTTATTCTAAGCAGTGACCAAGAATTTGGATGGACATACAGCAGACCAACAAGAACACACCATCTGGGTCTATCAGTTGCTGGAGAAGGTCAATCTAATGGGTTCAGCTCTAACCATGACAAGGGAGACACCAGGAACTCCCCCAATTTCAAATCAGATCTTCCAATTTCAGCCCCCACTGCTCCATCAGAAACACCAAATCAGGTGTGGCCCTGGATAAAGGCATCATAGTGGTCATGAACTTCTGAGCTGCCTTAGACTTCATTTTGAGTGAGGGAAAATTGAAGACATATGGGTTACTCCATTACCAGCCCAGAAACGGAATCAACAGCTCAGGCAGAGAGGTTGCTGTGCCCTGGAGCCCAATGTAATGATCAAGGTCTCATATTTGATACGTGCTGAAGCACCCCTGAAAGCCTTCACAAATTCCAGGACGACATTTGCCATACTTCTATGCCCCAGAATCTTGGCTGACATGGCACATCCAAACCTTGTTGGGTGTATCTGCAAAAGGGCCACACCCCAATCTGGATTTATCTGTGTCTTGATAACACATGCCAGATCAACCTGCTCATCAATGATTAATGAATAACACCAAAAGTAGCAGCAGCCAAAAGCCAGAGCCTCTGAAGGTCTTCTGATAAGGTACTGGAGCCTGAGAGCAGGGAATGTAAAACTAGTATAAGATGATGGTCCACTTCTTCTTTTCCATGTATCTCCCCATCCCTGCCTTCCTCCTCCTCCCAACAGTAACCCCATCCCAGAATCCAGGCTCACTTAAATATATCACACACCCCACTTAGCTACAACATACTCTCACACACCAGATTCAGAAGCAGCTTTTCCCTGCTGCTTCCATCAGCTGTAGAGGGTCACTTTTCCATTATCTCCCCCTTCCTACCAATTCCTCTTCTGACCCTCATCAAGAAAGAGGAATCAACCTTTATCCCACAGTGGGAAATCCATAGACCAATAATCAAGGACTTAATCATGAGATGGAAGCCATGTCATTTTCTTCTTCCTCGGGACCTACCAGGAAGGAAGGCAAAAGTTCTCCATGAGAGAAGGAAGATCACAGAAGCCTGTCATTCCACTATCCGCCTCCCCCCACCCCGCTTCCCCCCTGCTGGCCTGGCCACCACTCACATCTGGGGATATGAATATGTGTGTATGATTTTGCATGCAAATGATGCTATATTGTTGGCTGACACACTGAATAATTTGCAGTGGCTATCATATTATGTGAGGCATTGAAGAGTGCGGATGTGAAAATGAATGAATCAAGGACCAAATTGTCTTCAACAACAACAACAAAAAAGGAGTGTACTTATATGCAGCAAGTTATTCTGCATATAAACAGTGAAAAACTAGAGGAAGAAGTGAATGTTGTATGGCAAAATGAGATGGGAACTGAATAGAGTAATTTTAATATATGCAAATAATTTAAAAAGTAATCAGAAATATGTGATCTAGTATGAAAATTAATGTTTGGCCAAAGAAACAAAAATCGCTATGAATAAAAGCATGTTTTTGTCCACCTTGTTATATAGAAATGAATTGAGTATGTCACAGAAGATATTCTGACAAGTTGAATGCAGTGGGAACAAGAAGAGACAGAGAGAAGAATGAATTGGGGTTGAATGACTACAAAAGTGATTAACCTATACAAAAGAAATATGCTATGGTGGTTTGATACTGTCAAGAAATAAATGAAGTTTGAATAGAAAAACAGATATAAGAAGGAAGAATCACTGGGTCAAGAAGAAGAGGAAGACACCCCCCCAAAAAAATCATGATAAGTTCTTAACAAAAAACCCAGAAATGCATGAAACAATTCATAGGCACAGAAGAAGCAGGGATTGAGGATAGAAAGGTAAAGACTGATATAAGGGGTCCTGGTGGTATCAATTAGCATTAATTGTTTCCTTTGCCTTTAAAAAAATATTTCTTATTCTTTGCCAACTCTCTGCATAATCTCATTTACCCTGTAGGAGAGCCATGTGATCAGTTTGCGTGTATGTAGTGCCACCTTCAACTGCCATTTTGAACAGCTGCTTCATGCTCCCTGGGATATCCAACCTTCTCAGCAGTGACTTGTCAAATGGCTGTGGCATCTTCTTACGCATGAAATTACTGCTTTTTCCTGTTCACAAGATGGGGAGCCATTTTAAAGTGTTCTCTGTAGGCTATAAAATGAAGGGTGGACCTATTGCCTCTAAGGAAGGGTTATTGGGAGTGCTATGGGTTGTGCTACTGAAGGCCATCCCCTGCCTTCTTGGGGCAGGCATTATCACTGTAAGGGGGCTACTTTGAGGTCTTCTGTTCCCTCTTGATGACCTTTCATGAGCTGGATTGTGAACCACTCCAGCAGAAGGTGTTCTTTACTTAGGCTAGCAAATTTTTATTAAAAGCATGTGTGAACTATTGTTCAGATCCTCAGATGCATGGAGTGGACATAAACTGGGATGGGAGAAAAGAGGATAGGGCAGGATGGTTATTCAGATGCTGGTTACATGAATAAAGATTATTTCTTGGCCAAGTGTGATTGGAAACACAAGGAACCACCGATACCTACGATATGGAACATACTTAAAATGTATATATAGATTTTGATACAAAACAAATATTTCAATAACGCTGTTAAAAGCACTGGATTATTCTGTAATGTTGCGTGTAAATACGTGTACTCGTTTGTGTTACGTGTGTTTTGTCTCTGTGTTGTTCTGTGCTGTTTGTGTCTTTTTCTATTGTTAAAAACTCAATAAAGATTATTTTTTTTAAAAAAAAGGAAACACAAGGAACCTGTCTCCGGTGCATAAGCTCTCAGTTTACATACAAATAACAAAGTGATAAACATACAAAAAACCAAGTGATAATCATAATAGCAATAGCACTTAGACTTATATACCGCTTCACAGAGCTTCACAGCCCTCTCTAAGTGGTTTACAGAGTTAGCATATTGCCCCCTGGGTCCTCATTTTACCAACCTCAGAAGGATTCGAGGCTGAGTCAACCTTGAGCCTGGTGAAATTCGAACTGCCAAATTGAAGGCAGCCAGCAGTCAACAGAAGTAGCCTGCAGTACTGCATTCTAACCACTGCGCTACTGTGGCTCTTAAGATACCAGTAGGAGTAGGTAATAGGAAAGATGAGAAGGATAATAGTAATACAGCCCTACTACTTGTCCTTAAGCATAAGACCGTGCTGTGGGAATTAGGCGTTTAGCAGAGTGATGGCATGGGGGGAAAATTGTCTTTGTGTCTATTTGCTTTGGCATGCAATGCTCTGTAATGGCATCCTGAGGGGAGGAGTTGAAACAATTTATGTCCAGGATGTGAGGGGTCTTTAGATATTTTCTCAGCCCTCTTGCTGGCTTGTGCTGTATACAGGTCCTCAATGGAAAGCAGGCTGGTTGAGATCGTTTTCTGTGCAGTCCTAACTATCCATTGAAGTTTGTACTTGTCCTATTTGGTTTCTGCGCCAAACCAAACAGGACAAACCGGTTGCTGTACCAAACAGGTGAGGCAGATTGCCTAACCTTTTTAACAATTACAACGTTTAAAACACCCATTGCCTTTGCTGAGATCTTATGAGGTGGCCTGAAATACCTTAATGTATGGGAGTTCAGTAATCTCTCCCCCTTCCCCTCCCCAAAATGACTAGCTTTCACTGTGTAATGGAGAGTCCTAGGAGGCTGAAATGCTCTTAGTACTACTTTGCCCTTGTTTTGAGTCCTGATGTCGAGCTTGCATCCATTAATTCTTTTGCACAGAGTTTGGTCTGCTTGTCCTACATAGCTCCAGAGAGGTAATGCTGGCAGATGATGACATATATATCCCATTAGAAGAAGAATATGCGAAGGAGAAATTGGGCAGCTTAGAAAGCTAATCTTCCATGGCTCTAAATGACACAGGGAATCTAAATGAACTCGTATCTTTCCACAGGCGATCACTTTCCAGATGATAGTGGGCAATGATGGGGACTGGAGTGCAAGACCCCGAACGAGCAAGCATATCCTTAATTTCTCTGGTGAGGTTCTGGGGACAGAGATTAGAAGGCTCACATGTGACGATCAGGAGCTGCTTGGCAAGTTTTTCTTTTTTTTTCCAAAGGCTGCTTTTAAAATTCCAATCTTCTCCTTTTCTTAATGTCAAGAACAGAGTCACCTGTCACAAATTGCTCTGATCTCTCTAGTAGGGAAAAACGTAATTGCCGCATCTCTGTCACATCTTACAAGCATCGTTTTCTGGTGTGAAAGGCCAATGACTGATCTAACAAAATATGTAAAAAGAATGCTTTTCCCTGGGGTGGGGGGGAGAAGAAAGGAATGCTCATCGGTCAGTATCTCCTCAATATATAATTAGTATATTTGGCACCAGTACGCTATTGGTGGATATTATAGCACGGGAAAAAGATAAAAGCTATGTCTAAAAAAGCCATGGAGAAATTGTCTGCATGCCAATAAAGGATGATATTTGTAGCTCAAGGTTGAAATGAGGGGTCCTTGATCCTCTCTGAGCTTGGTTGTTTTCTTGCAGATGCAAATTTGCAAAGCCCCAGATTTGATAGGTCCCGTTTTAGCTTGGAGTCACCTTTCCATGATCCATTACTACCAATCAGAGGGCAGTCAATGAAACTCAGTTTTGGGGAATATAGAGAAAGGCAGACTAATTTTATTGCGGTGGGCCCTGCGTAGGAGAAAAGATTCCCTTTGCTTTTTAAGGATGTCATAGTTACTGCGGTTGGACTTGAGGAAGTAAATGATTTTGGAGAGATACCCTACTTTTGACTCTTCTTTTAAGTCAACGATGCTGTAATTCCTAAATAGAAAGAAAACATAGCATTTTTAATCTCCAACATTATAATAATTGGCAACTGGGGTGATAGATACAATTTACATTCTATTTTGAAGCCTATTTAATGTTGTTTTGCTGAATTGGTTTGACCTGAAGTTTAACAAAACGTAATTTGAATGCAAAATAAGAAGTGTCAGAGTTTATGAATTAATAATGGGTGATTTAAAAACCAAGTGGCATATTGGATGACTTATTGATAGGTCTGTTTAGTTAACATTTGTCCTACCATGCTATCCATATTTTGTTACTTAAAATGCGGAAAGCTGGTTTTCTTCCTCACTCTCATCGACTGAATTCACACATTTTATTTCCATCTCCCCTTACATTTACTTTTACTGATATGGAAGGATCTTTAGAATAACTTTGATTCCAATATGTCTATGGAGCTTCTCAGTCATCCAGGTCATGGTTGTCCCAAAGGTGCTTTTTCAAGAGGCAACTGGACTTTCTGTTTTTTCTTCGAAGACATTTTGCTTCTGATCCAAGAAGCTTCTTAAGAGCTGAAGAAGCTTCTTGGATGAGAAACAAAATGTCTTCAAAGGAAAACCAGAAAGTCCAGTTGCCTCTGGAAAATGCACCTTTGATTTCAATAGCCCATTCTGAGGCTGCATTCATTAGTTAATCTTTTTGGAGTCGCAATAAACTAAACACATTAACACCCCTACCCCTCCAAAAAAGACAGACAGACATACAGACAAGACCATCAAATGATAAAAATGCAATTAAAGAAATTATTTATTTATTTATTTATAAGAGTTCTTATAGGCCGCCCAATCCCGTATTGGTTCAACAACACTTCAGGTTTTCTCATTTTAATTTAAAATTTTAAATAATTAATTTAAATAAATTAATTCAAATTAAAATAAATAGTAAATAACTAAAAAGATATTTATTTTAAAATGTGGAGAGCAATTTTATGGCCCATGCAGACATAACTTAATAGATATCATTGCCATCATCATCATCATTTTAAAACAGCAACAACGAACACTAATCCAAGTGCCTTTTATAGGTAGTCCTTGACTTACAACAGTCCATTCAGTGACTGTTCAAAGTTACAACATCACTGAAAAAAGTGACTTATGATCATTTTTCCCACTTCTGACCATTGTAGCATCAGCATTCTTATGTGATCAAAATTCAGACACTTGGCAACTCTCTGAAATTTCTTCAGCTCTGACTGAATGGTGAGGAATTGAAGTTTCTTGGATGAGAAGTGAAACGTCTTCAAAGAAAAACCAAAAAGTCCAGTTGCCTCTTGAAAAAGCACCTTTGGGACAACCATGACCTGGATGACTGAGAATCGCTACAGACTTTTAAGCTATGCAATTTCAGATGAACACCCTTCGAATGGTGTGGAAGTATGAACGGATTTCCAGAAAATTTGCAGACTACAGGAACCATTAGCACTACTCAGGTAACCCTGAGGACACAGATAAACCTCCAAGTACTTCAACGACCCTCTAAAAGGATGCAAATGACCAGCTGTCTGCAAGGAATATAATTTTTTCCATTCCCCACCATCTAGTCAGAGCTGAAGAAGCTTCTTGGATAAGAAGTGAAATGTCTTCAAAGAAAAACCAGAAAGTCCAGCTGCCTCTTGAAAAAGCACCTTTGGAACGGCTTGGCAACTAGCTCCTATTTATTACTGTTGCTGTGTTTCAAGGTCATGTGACCACCTTTCATGACCATTCAACAAACAAAGTCAATGGGGAAGCCAGATTCACTTAATAAACATATTACTAACTTAACAACTATAGCAGCGGTTCTCAACCTGGGGGTCGCGACCCCTTTGGGGGTTGAATGACCCTTTCACAGGGGTTGGGAGACTTTGCCCGGATGCCGCCATTTGGGTTCTTTTACCCTCTGCGCATGTGCAAAATGCTTTGTGCATGCGCAGAGGGTAAAAGAACCCAAATGGCGGTGGCGGGGCATGGGTCATGGCGGCGGGCGGGGCAGCAGGGTGGGTGGCAGTTGGGGTGCGGCGGCGGGGCACAAGAACCACGGAACTATAGTGATTAACAGCTATGGTAGAAAAGGTTGTAAAATGGGGCAAAACATACTTAACAAATGTCTCACTTAGCAACAGAAATTTGGGGCTCAATTGAGGTCATAGGTCAAGGACTACCTGTATTTATTTATTTTTCATTTTTTAGATTCAAGATTATAGACTGTGTTTTTCTACGTTATTTAATTTTAAGATAGGTGGGATTCCACTCTCAGGGCAGGACACAGGGAAGTCCACCCATCTTAAAGTCACCAATGTAAAGAAACATTACTTTAAAGCAGAGGTGTCAAACTTGATTTCATTGAAGGCCGCATCAGGATTGTGTTTGACCTCGGGGGGCCAGAGTGGGCATGGCCAGGGTGGGCGTGGCCAGCTCGACGTCACTCATGTCGCACTCATGTCAGGGGCACCTGTGGTGGCCCGAGCGCTCTGCCAGAGAAAATGAGCTCCCAAGCTCCATTTTTGGCTGTGATAGCCTCCTGCAATCCTCTGTCAGCAAAATGGAGCTCAGGAAGGCCGCACATGGCCCTCCCGAGCTCCATTTTCACTGGCAGAGGCACCACGGGCCAGCGGTTTCCAGGGCGGTCCCGTGGGCCAGATCTAAGGACCCTACGGGCTGAATCTGGCCCGCAGGCCTTGAGTTTGACACCCCTGCTTTAGAGTATCTTTGCATAGAATTATAACATTGGAAGGGACTTTGCAGGTCTTCTAGTCCAACCCACTGCCCAAGGTTCCTCATACTATTCCACACAAATAGCTGCTCAAATTTTGCTTGCAAATCTCCAGTGGTAGTTCTAATTCCAGAGTTTATCAGAGATAAAATATTAGTTGAAATGTTATGTTTTATAATGGTACAATTTCAGAATATAGTGCTTTGATGCAATTAAAGCACAGAAATCATTGGAGTGAATGCCATTATTCAAAACAAAATATCAATTTTGATATCATGTTCTAACAATTTACATTCCTAGTACCAGGGACTGAGAGGTATGGAAAATGCTCAAAACTGGATTAAAAGAAAACGGAAACCCTTTATATAATATACAATTTAGATCACCAGAAGCTTTTATTTTATCACTAACATTAAGAAAATGCTTCATAAGTTCAACTGAATACATTCAACTGAATGTTGCCCGTACCAGATAGAAGGTCTTCCCTTCTGCTTATTCTTATAACAATATCCCTGAGATTTAATTAATCTGGCTTCATATGATTCAGCATCATGATTTTCTGTTGTTTGGGCCAGCTTAGAAATAGATCCTCTTGGAGAAAATCTATTCATGAAGTTGCTAAGAGTTGACACCAACTTGATGACATGTAATTAATCAATTACTAAGATTTATACCTTTTCTTTTGGCTTACTTAAGGAGGTTGTCAGAAATCTGGCTATTTGGAAGCATTATAAAAATGTGGTCCCCGAGAAAGTATATTAAAACAAAAACAAAAGTAACAACCACCCTTTGGAACATCATCCAGCCCTCAGACTTGTCCCAATCTTGCTGGCCTTCCCTAAGGCCTTCAAAACTTGGTTTTGCTGTCAAACCTGGGTCCTGATAAGTGTGGAAGAGGCTGTTTCCTGGCTATATTGATTATGGGATGTTCTGGTGTTCTTGGCTGCTATTTGTATCCTTCCTTTATTGTTTTTACAGATAACACAAGGCAGTGAACATACCCAACACACTTTTGTCCTTCTATTTTCTATTTTCCCAACAACAACAACCCTGTGAGGTAGGTTAGGAGAGAGAGAGAGAGAGAGAGAGAGAGAGAGAGAGAGAGAGAGAGAGAGAGAGAGAGAGAGAGAGAGAGAGAGAGAGAGAGAGAGAGAGAGAGAGAGAGAGAGAGAGAGAGAGAGAGAGAGAGAGAGAGAGACCCACTTTATATTTATGTCCACTTTATATTTATCTTTTGAATTATGGGTTGTGTTTTTATTCTGTTTTTATTGTGACCTGCCCAGAGTCATGCGTGTCAGATGGGCAGCCATATAAAACAAGCAAATGCCCAACATTAAATCAATATAGTTAAAAACAGATTGGTGAAATAAAGGCATTTCATTTTCCTAAATATTGGGAGTTAAAAAAACACCTCCCTGGGGAACACATTCCTTACCCTGACAGCTACCCAGTTGAAGAATTTCTCCTGCCTGCAAAATAGTTAAGCTTCTGGAGTAAATGGAGCATCTTCAGTGTCAAATAGCATCAGGGAAGATTCTGGAAAAGATAATCAAGCAACGAATCAACGAACACCTAGAAGCAAACAAAGTAATAACCAAAAGCCAACATGGGTTTGTCAAAAACAGATCATGCCAGACTAATCTTATTACATTCTTTGACAAAGTAACAAAATTAGTGGACCAGGGGAATGCTATTGATATAGTTTACTTGGACTTCAGTAAGGCATTTGATAAAGTAGACCATAACCTACTACTAGATAAAGTAGAAAAATGTGGGTTAGACAGCAACACCACCAGATGGATTCAAAACTGGCTGACCAACCACACTCAACGAGTAGTGCTCAATGGAACTGCATCTACATGGAGGGAAGTATGCAGTGGAGTACCCCAAGGCTCTGTTTTAGGCCCAGTACTCTTCAACATCTTCATCAATGACTTGGACGAGGGGATAGATGGGGAACTCATCAAATTTGCAGATGACACCAAACTGGCAGGAATAGCCAACTCTCCAGAAGATAGGTTCAAGATTCAGAAGGATCTTGACAGACTTGAACATTGGGCGCTATCAAACAAAATGAAATTCAATGGTGAAAAAAGTAAGGTTCTACATTTAGGCAAGAAAAACAAAATGCACAGGTACAGCATATGTGGTACCTTGCTCAACAGTAGTAACTGTGAGAGGGATCTTGGAGTCCTAGTGGACAACCGTTTAAATATGAGCCAGCAGTGTGCAGCAGCTGCCAAAAAAGCCAACACAGTTCTAGGCTGCATTAACAGAGGGATAGAATCAAGATCATGTGAAGTAATAATGCCACTTTACAATGCCTTGGTAAGGCCACACTTGGAATACTGCATTCAGTTTTGGTCGCCACGATGTAGAAAGGATGTTGAGACTCTGGAAAGAGTGCAGAGAAGAGCAACAAAGATGATTAGGGGACTGGAGACTAAAACATATGAAGAACGGTTGCAACAACTGGGTATGTCTAGCTTAATGAAAAGAAGGACTAGGGGAGATATGATAGCAGTGTTCCAATATCTCAGGGGTTGCCACAAAGAAGAGGGAGTCAAACTATTCTTCAAAGCACCTGAGGGTAGAACAAGAAGCAATGGGTGGAAACTAAACAAGGAGAGAAGCAACTTAGAACTAAGGAGAAATTTCCTGACAGTTAGAACAATTAATCAGTGGAACAGCCTGCCTCCAGAAGTTGTGAATGCTCCAACACTGGACGTTTTTAAGGGGATGTTGGATAACCATTTGTCTGAAGTAGTGTAGGGTTTCCTGCCTAAGCAGGGGGTTGGACTAGAAGACCTCCAAGGTCCCTTCCAACTCTGTTGTTGTTGTTGTTGTTGTTGTTGTTGTTATTATTATTATTATTATTATTATTATTATTATTATTATTATTATTATTATTATTATTATTATTATTATTATTATTATTATTATTATTATTATTATTATCACACTTACTGTGAGTGTAACTTCTAATTCTGTGCAACTCCGTGAATTATTCCTTTGAACTGGATAATTAAAATATCTTTGGAGGTTTTTTTCTGGACCGTCAATAGTGATAGTTTCTGACGTGCACAGACAGGCCTGTATCACAGGTAAATTCACACACAGTTTCCCAAGATGTACTTCATCCACCTTTTTCCTTGATTAGCTGGAGATGGACTAGGACACTATAACAATTGTATAATTCAATAAGAACACTCATAGCACTACATTAGTACTGCAGTAGGCAGGGTGCTGATGAAGCCTCAGGGGACCGATTGGAAAAATAACAATAAGAGAGAAAACAAGAGTTTGGTGTAGTGGTGAAGGCGCTGCCTTAGAAATCAGGAGACTTGTGAGTTCTAGTGTCCCCTTAGGCATGAAAGCTGGCTGGGTGACCTTTGGTTAGTCTCAACAACAGTGTTGTTGTGGGGAAAATAGGGGGAGGAAGGAATATGATGTATGTTTGCTGCCTCAGTTATTTATAAAAATAAATGAAGCAATAAAGGTGTGATAAAAACTTAATAGACAAAAATAAGGTTAGTGGTCAGAGACAGCTAATGCTTGGTGATTTTTTTTTAAAAAAAACCAATCTAATACACTTTTCAAGATCAGATTGTTGGAATAGCGATAGCAACTATACATCTATATGATTTAGAGAAGCATTTTGGTAAAAGTTTAACAAGGAACATGAAAAAAAAATCCCCATAAGTTATTTCGAGCAACCCATTAATGCATGTTTGGAGTTCAAATGATGGAAAAATGCAGAGTTCGTAATATTTCTAAGCAGCAGCTTGCCTGACCAACACAATTTTATATCCTCTTGCTACAATATAGGCTCCTATAAAAAAGAAAGGTGTAACAACAGGAAAAGTGTGCAAAATACATGATTTGTGATTTTTAAGCCTCCCCTGCTGACATAGCAACATTACTTTGGACCAAAGAGCCTCATAAAATGGAAAATGAATGATTGGGAGAGATAATCATAATGCCTTCAGATTTTGAAGAAAATTAATGGACTATTTTCCAATAAAGCTTTCCCTTTTCAAAAGAAACCATTTGTGGCCCTCTGCTTCATCCCTGCAAGCAAAAAAATTGATTTTTATAGAATTTATTCCTCCTCTCTCCTGTTTCAAAACATGGCTACCACCAGTGAAGATGAGGAATACATGGTCTTGTATCACCAGATTTGTTAAATTGTATTATTGTGTCAGGCAGTGATTTTATATTGCCTGTTACATGTATATGCAGGGGAGATGCATCCCTATCAAATATAATGGTTTATTCCTGAGCACGTGATTAATATGTTCCTAGTACGCATGTGTACATTCCTTTCTTTGATCCTTCCTTCTTCTTCAGCTTCTGTAAGGAGCAAGACCTGTTTTTTATAGCCAAGATGTGATTATTGAGAATTTATTGTTTTTGTACCAAAATAAATATTTTCTACTTTAGTATTTTAAACTGCGGTTTCTTTTTATAATGTCAGAGTTCCAGGGAAAGATCTATTTCGCCTCTGATGAGAGTAATTCTTATCTGACATATTGTTTATGAGGTTGACAGGGTGTCACGTAGTGAATATTGTCAGTTGTATGTATATGCAGGATGATGCACCCCTATCCTAATATTATGGTACATTCCATGACAAGCAGAACACGTGGTGTGATCTTGTATGCATGTGTGCATTCCTGATACTCCATTATCATCTTCTTGACTTAGCTCTTGACCGAGAAGGTCACATTTTATAGCAGAGATGTAAACAATCAGAATTTATTGTTTTTGTACTGAAATAAATATTTTCAATTAGACTTTTAACTTCGGTTTCATTTCTAAATGTCTGAGCTCCGAGAGAAAGATCAATCATCACCTCTGTGAGATTAATTCTCACCTCTAACACAGGGGGTGTGATGGCTCAGTAGTTAAAAAAGCTGAGCTTGTCATTTGGAAATCTGATAGTCAGGGTTCGAGACCCGAGCACCGCACAACAGGGTGATCTCTTGTTACCTGCCCTTGCAGCACCTAGCATTTCAAAAGCTTGTAAATGTGAGTAGATAAATAGACACCACTTTGGTAGGAAAGTAACAGCATTCCATGTGCCTCAGCATATACTCATGCTGGCCATATGACCACGGATGTGTCCTTGGACAACACTGGCTCCCTTGGCTAAGAAATTGAGAGGTGCATTTCCCCCTAGAGTCAGTAACCGACTGGACAGGGAAACCTTTACCATTACCTTTTATGGGGTTGAGAAATTTAGCCAGCTTCCCATTGGAAATATTAAGAAGTATCACTTCTTCCTATCCCTTTGCTTCAGGGGTAGGTTCTAACTTACCTCTCTGTCAGTTCGCTTCCTCCCACGCCTCATGGGTGTGCGCACGCTTAATGCACTGGCATAAAATCCAATTTTTTTAAAAAAGCCAAAAACAAGATGACGAACGCATGCACACTGTTGGAAACTCAGCTTCTGTGCATGCTCAGAAGAAGAAAAATAAACAAAAAATTCCCAAAACATTTTCAATTAAAAAAAATTTTTTTTTAAAAAAGATGGCTGCGCCCATGGACCGGCACTGACCGAACCAGTTCCGTGACATCATCGTGACATCATCAGTTGGTTGCTACCGGTTCGGGTGAACCGGTCCGAACCGGAAGGAACCCACCTCTGCTTTGCTTCATATCTAAGGCAGCTTCCATTAGGAGAGGGTTAGGCAGAGGCTGGTTACTTGCTTCCAAGTCCTTACTCCACAAGCAGATTGATTGATTGATTGATTGATTGATTGATTGATTGATTGATTGATTGATTGATTGATTGATTGATTGATTGATTGATTGATTGATTTATTTATTTATTTATTTATTTATTTATTTATTTATTTATTTATTTATTTATTTATTTATTTATTTATTTATTTATTTATTTATTTATTTATTTATTTATTTATTTATTTATTTATTTAAATAGATGTGTATGCTGCCCAACTCCCAAAAGGGACTCTGGGCGGCTAACAGCATATTGAATACAAAATCTAAAAAAAAAACAGTTAAAAGATTTAAAAACAAGATTAAAACAATATAACAATTTAAAAAGCATTCAATCATCCAGTCGTTTCATTTTGTGGGCCAATGTCAATAGATCAATCATTGGCCGCAGGCTTGCCGAAAGAGCCAGGTCTTCACGGCTTTTCTGAAGGCCAATAAGGTGGGGATAGTTCGAATCTTGGGGGGTAGTTGGTTCCAGAGAGTAGGAGCCGCCATAGAGAAGGCCCTTGCCCATGGGCCCGCCAGCCGACATTGTTTAGCTGACGGGACCCGGAGCAGGTCAACTCTATGCGATCTTACCGGTCGTAGGGAGCTATATGGTAGCAGGCGGTCCTGAAGATACTCTGGCCCTGAACCATATAGGGCTTTAAAGCTAATCACCAACACCTTGAATTGCGTCCAAAGACCGATGAGCAACCAATGCAGCTCACGCAAGATGGCAGTAGTGTGGGTGTATCTAGGTACACCCACCACAGCACGTGCAGCTGCATTTTGCACCAACTGAAGTCTCCGAATACTCTTCAAGGGTAGCCCCATGTACAGCGCGTTACAATAATCAAGCCGTGAGGTGACAAGGGCATAAGTGACTGTGAGAAGTGCCTCCCGATCCAGGTAGGGTCGCAATTGGTGATGACACTTCTACCCTGTTTGGTGAAAATTCAATTCATATATTTGGAACAATTGGTTCCTCTAATGACAAATAGAACCAGACTCTAATGACGAACCAAAAAGCCATGAAAAATAGTTTAGCATGCAGGCTATGCCCAAATACTTCTTCCTCCTCCTCCTCCTCCTCCTCCTCCTCCTCCTCCTCCTCCTCATCCTCCTCCTCCTCCTCCTCCTCCTCCTCCTCCTCCTCCTCCTCCTCCTCCTCCTCCTCCTCCTCCTCCTCCTCCTCCTCCTCTTCTTCTTCTTCTTCTTCTTCTTCTTCTTCTTCTTCTTCTTCTTCTTCTTCTTCTTCTTCTTCTTCTTCTTCTCCTTCTCCTTCTCCTTCTCCTTCTCCTTCTCCTTCTCCTTCTATTTATATTGCTTAGCTGCATAAATCGGATCATTGATTTTTAATGCAGCTATCCTCAGCTATAGTTTTACATATCCAGGCTATGAACTGAGCTAAGGCAGACACTCAAAGGGGATTTTCAGTCTCAGTCTCACACAGACTTTCTTTACTAATAAAAGGTCAGTGCAATCTCAGTGACAGTATGTCACTTTTGTCACTGTTTCAGTGACAAATTAATTGGAATGTAAATAAGTTTCTGATAGAAGTTTAGTGAACTGCTGCTTGAAATAAAAGTGGTTAGTGCCAGGATATATCATTCTCATTGGATCAAGGGCTGAATCATGCATGTTAGTGCAGGCAGAACTCAAAGTGGGTTTGATAGTTAAGAAAATTGCACTCTTATAATAAAAATAAATAAATGTAACTTCATGTGAGTCATTTACCCCCATAAAATACCTCTATATCAAAAGTATAAAAATTGGGACTATCTTTGCATTGACCCATACTGGGGATAAATTGGCCTCATAACCCTTGTTCTTGGAAGGCTACAAAACTGTGATTTTCTCAAATTAATGAAAGTCAGAGCCACCATTCCCAACCAGGTGTCTGGCAGCACCTTTTCTGACCAATTAATTTTATTAAAAGACAGCTCACAAAAGTTTAGAATAGAATAGAATAGAATAGAATAGAATAGAATAGAATAGAATAGAATAGAATAGAATAGAATAGAATAGAATAGAATTCTTTATTGGCCAAGTGTGATTGGACACACAAAGAATTTGTCTTTGGTGCATATGCTCTCAGTGTACATAAAAGAAAAGATACATTTGTCAAGAATGGTTGTCATAGGGTTCAAGTTTTATAACTTTATAACTTTTAATAAAATTAATTTGTTGGAAAGGCTGATTCCGGACTCCTGATTTTTTTTTTTTTTTGGCAGTCCCAACCAAGAATACAAAAACTGTATTGGCTATGTTCAGTATGGTTTTTTTTCCATCACAAAATGGACAGAAAAAGCAGGGATGGTTTTCTTCACATTTTCAGAGAACCAATCCAAATGAAATTAGAAACACAGCTAGGACACTGGTATCATTCAGATTAATGGACTAATTAGATGTATAAGAATGCCTTTCAACTAGGAGCCCAAGGCAGCCTACATAGTAATCTGCTCTCCATTTTCCCCATAACAACAACCTTACAAGAAGGTGAGAAAGTGATTGTTCCAAAGTGAGGATGGTCTTGAACCTGCCTCTCCCAGGTTCAAAGTTGAACATGCTACACTTGAGCCACAATACAATAACTTAATTCAAAATGTGTCAGATGTGAACAACCAGACCCACACGTATAGAGTTCAAACGAACTACTGTATTTTGTTGTTAGTTGCGAAGTCGTGTCCAACCCATCGTGACCCCATGGACAACAGGCCTTCCTGTTCTCTACCATCCTCTGGAGTCCATTTAAGCTCACCCCTACTGCTTCAGTGACTCCATCCAGCCACCTCATTCTCTGTCGTCCCCTTCTTCTTTTGCCCTCAGTCTTTCCCAGCATTAGGCTCTTCTCCAGTGAGTCCTTCCTTCTGATTTGGTGGCCAAAGTGTTTGAGTTTCATCTTCAGGATCTGGCCTTCTAAAGAGCAGTCAGGGTTGATCTCCTTTAGGACTGACCGGTTTGATTGCCTTGCTGTCCAAGGGACTTGCAGGAGTCTTCTCCAGGACCATACTACTGTATTGTTCTATGCCTATTCCATAGAGTGGCAGCTTTTGCTTAGGAGAGACTAGATAAGGCTCAGAGGCATTTGGGGATGGGGGTGGGGTCAGACCTTGCTCTCTTGTGTTTACATAAAGAGTCCAGACTAATTCCGCACTTAAGCCCTACTCTGACTGGGACAGTTACTTTCCAACAAAGTGTGAACAGATAGTCCTTGATTTACAAGCATTCATTTAGTGACTATTCAAAGTTAAAACAACACTGAAAAAAAGTGATATTTTTCACACCTACGACTGTTGCAGCATTCCCCATGGTCATATGAGTAAAATTTAGATACTTGACAACTGGCTCATATTTATGACAGTTGCAGTGTCCTGGGATCATGTGATCCCCTTTTGCGACCTTCTGACACGCAAAGACAATGGGGAAGCAGGGATTCATTGAACAATGGTGTTACTAACTTAACAACTGCAGTGATTCACTTAACAACTGTGGGAAGAAAGGTCGTAAAATGGGGCAAAACTCACTTAACCACTGTCTCACTTAGCAACAGAATTGTTGGGTTCAATTGCAGTCATAAATTGAGGACTAACTCAATGTAAGATATGCAATCTCAGTGTCTAATCCAAAAGCCTTTTACAGGTAGTCCTTGACTTACAACAGTTCATTCAGTGACCATTCCAAGTTACAACAGCACTGAAAAAAGTGACTGATGATCATTTTTCACACTTAACGATTATTGTAGCATCACCATTGTCATGTGATAAAAATTGGACATAAATTGTTTCAACTCCTACCCTCAAAACGACGCTATAGAGCACTGCACACCAAGACAACTAGACACAAGAACAGTTTTTTCCCGAACACCATCACTCTGCTAAACAAATAATTCCCTCAACACTGTCAAACTATTCACTAAGGCTACATTACTATTACTATTAGTCTTCTCATCGTTCCTATCACCCATCTCCTCCCACTTATGACTGTATGACTGTAACTTGTTGCTTGTATCCTTACAATTTATATTAATATCGATTGTTTCCTGATTGCTTATTTGTACCCCATGACAATCATTAAGTGTTGTACCTCATGATTCTTGACAAATGTATCTGTTCTTTTATGTACACTGAGAGCATGTGCACGAAAAACAAATTCCTTGTGTGTCCAATCACACTCGGCCAATCAAGAATTCTATTCTATTCTATCTATTCTATTCTATTCAGGAGCTTGGCAGCTGGTTCATATTTATGACAGTTGGTGTGTTCCAAGATCATGTGATCACCTTTTGCGACCTTCTGACAAGTTAATGGGGAAGCCAGATTCACTTAACAAACATGTTACTAACATCACAACTACAGTGATTCACATAACAGCTATGGCAGGAAAGGTTGTCAAATGGGGCAAAACTTACTTAACAAATGTCTCACTTAGCAACAGAAATCTGGGAGTCAATTGTGGTTGTAAGTCAAGGACTACCCATATTCATAAATATCCAGTTGGAGAAAAATGTGTGGAAAAAATGTGCATGTAAGAAAATTGCTAATGGTTGGAGAGATTTATGATATAAACTGAAAATGACTACATTTACATTCATTCATATATTACTATTCTGGCTCAGAATTGTGGCACCTGTGCTTGCTATTACCTTCGCTTGTTTATGAAGCCCGGGAAAGAAAAGTCTGCCTTTGAAAATCTGAAGATAATGAATTCAAGGGCAGACTTAAAATTCATTTAATAAATGGACAATAGAAGGCTATGAAATTAGAAGGGGAGGCTTAGATTAAGCGAACTGAACCGGAGGAGGAAAGAAAGAAAAATGCTCCAACATTTGTTCTTCCAAAAGATGAATGCTGCTGGTTATAAAGTCAAATGGGTTAAGCATTTAGAGGAAATGTTTTGTCCTTGCTACCTATTTTGAAGGGAAAATATGAACTTCTCCGTTCTTCATGAAGTGAAATTACTTTAGGCTAAAGCCGGAGTGTGTTGGCAAATCAATGATAATCTCTTTTCACCTTTTAGAACCATTTATGACAAAAGAGCGCTTCCCCATTTACACATTTCTATCGGACTTGGATTCAGACAATGGGATTATAACTACAGACCTGAACTAAAATCTCATAGCCCGCACCGGCTTTACATTTCTTTAGCAGTCCTTCAAAAGAGAGAGGAAGGAGGAAACAATGTCGGCTGGCGGGCCCGCGGCGGAGGGCCTTCTCTGTAGCTGCTCCGACTCTTTGGAACCAACTACCTCACGAGATCCGTATTACCCCCAACTTACTGGCCTTCCGGAAAGCTGTTAAGACCTGGCTTTTCCGACAGGCCTGGGGCCAATGACCCTTTGATGAGGTCTTTTCAGATCGGCCCATGTATGTATGTGTGAATGGATTGTATTTTAAATATGTTTTTAAATTGTTTTTCTTATCTGAATATGTATTTCTACTTGTTGTGAGCCGCCCAGAGTCCCCTGGGAGTTGGGCAGCATAGAAATTTTATAAATATAAATAAATAAATAAATAAATAAATAAATAAATAAATAAATAAATAAATAAATAAATAAATAAATAAATAAATAAACAAACAAACAAACAAACAAACAAACAAACAAACAAACAAACAAACAAACAAACAAACAAACAAACAAACAAACAAACAAACAAACAAACAAACAAACAAACAAACAAACAAACAAACCTCAGTATCGGGCAATCAATAATATATTTTGTTTAAAATATACCATAATTTATTTTAAATACCCAATTACGGTTGGGAAGATAAACTTTGCACAGGAAGGAAAAGAGAGATAATGTAAGTACAGACAATATGAAACTGGGAACTGAAACTTGGAGAATATGCAGCAGTGATGAAGTTAGTGCTCTCTCCCTCTCCCTCTCCCTCTCCTTCTCCCACCCTCCCTCCCTCCCTCCCCCCCTCCCCCTCCTCCCCCCTCTCTCTCCTGTGTGTATGTGTGTGCATGCCAGGGGTGGGTTCTAACTTACCTTGCTGCCAGTTTGCTTCTTCCCGCACCACATGGCTGCATGCACATTCCGCACCGCACAAGCTTGCGCATGCGCAGTGCCAAAAACCAAGCTTCTGCGCATGCGCAGAAGCAAAAAAACAGCAAAAAACAAGATGGCGGCACCTATGGTGCTGCCTAGAGAGCTGGTTCGGGGGTGTGGCCAACCGGTGAGCTCTTCTGGTTTGGCAAGCAGGGGGAAATTCCCACTACCAGTTCTAAAGAACCGGTCCAAACCGGGAGCAACCCACCTCTGGTGCATGCACGCATACAAACACAGGTACACAACCAACCCCTCCAAACCTTTATACAGACACAGAAATAGACATATACAGACAGAGTCAGACAGAGACATAGAGACATACATGCACACATTATATATAAATTTAAAGTAAATTTAAGCAAGAATGGCTTCCATATATATTGCATATATACAGCAAGATAAATACAAAGATTTAGTGAATGAGTTTTAAAGCCTATGCCAATAGTTAGAGCAAATCAGTTGAACAGAAAAAAAATGGAATTAAATATTTGCTTATATGTTTTGGCATTAAATTCAAATTTCCATAGGTTTTTTTAAATCAAAACTACTTAATATATTCTGCCTGGAACTTTTACTTAAAGTCATATTGAATAATAATTGTGCAACCACAATAATTATCTATTTATTCATAGATAATATTTTGTTATCTATTTATTATAAAATAAAGAGATCTGAATAAGACTAAAAGAATAATAATACTTAACCAAGCACAGAGATGGTTAATATAGGGAAATATCTATCTATATTTGTATATCAGTATGCTCTCTATCATTGTTATATCTAGATTTTTAAAGAAAACAGGAAAAAGGTTATTTATACTTAATAGAATATATATTAATGATGAAAAATAATATCAAAACTACCATATGTGGATAATGTAAATGAAAGGAAGAATAGCAAAGAATATTAAGAATATCCGCCAACTTTTAAAAGGATGGGTAGCACTTATTGTTGGATTGTGGGCAAGGATCACAGGAGACAGACTTCATAACAGCTCTTTTACTCAGCTCACTCAAGTAACCAGCAACTTGCAGTCTGACAGCTAGCCCTTTTATAGGGAGCTGTCAGACACAACAACCAATAGTGTATGAGCATTCAAACACATGACCAGGGTGGCAACAACAGTTCAGGTAGAGTTCAACTACAAACATAATGACTTACAGTTCAGTCAGAGGTCATCTAGTCAAAACAAGTTTAGGGTTCAGTTAGAGGTCAGTCAGAACACAACACTTATCACTTCGAAAATATTTTAGAAACGGTTTTTGGAATCTCATGTCAATATACACGCCATTATTCATTAAAGCAATCTGACATATTCTAGGGTACAACCCAAACCTCAAAAGAATGCTGGCTTTTAGAGTCACATTAACTTAAATTGTATTACCTTTCTGTAAGATGTAAAGTACTTATGAATCATTTTCAAAATGTATTGTTCTTCTAATCCGTACTGTAGGTTTGCTGGTTCTCAGTAATAATACAGTAAATGTCTCGTTGTCCTTCTTTTAGTCCAACGTCTATCAGATTTAGATATTGGTTTTATCCAGAAGGGGATGGTAGACACATCACTAACAATAAAATTATATAATAAACAGTAAACAGATAATAACAGTAAAACTTTAATTTTGGTGTTCCACTCATGGTAAAAAGAGTTGGCCAACCCAATCCTAGTGAGCTGTTGGAGAAGTTAATTTTTTTTAAAAAAAGAAGAAGGCTGCTATACATCCCAAGTTAAAAAGAAAAAGTGCATAATTGTGGTTTTACTTCTAGAAGGTTACCACAGGTGAGACCTGAAGCAGAATCTCTTCAGACAATCTTAAGCACACAATCTTAGCTGTTTCAAAGGGATTTATTTATGATCTTATAATGAAGGCAAGTGAACACTGGAAAAAATAATTGAGGGGAAGCCAAAATGAACTTTCCTGCAAAACTGATCTGATGGATAGTTAAGGTTATTTTCTTAGAAACTCTGGGGGAAAATAAATAGCTCATCTATCGCACTTGCAGGGTTCTGCAGTTATATTATAAGGAATGTTTTTAATGGTTAGTTAGCTTATTGTTTTATCCTGCCACTAGCCACCTTGACCTGTATGAAAGGAAGAAGGCTCATAAAGCTTTTTAATAAATGAATCATAGGTTCTAGGAAGCTCCGAATAGAAATATATTTAGTGTTTTTTTTTAAAGCGGAGAGTCTGGAAATGAACTAAGAAAACTGGACAACAGAAAAAAGTGAGTTTCCCCCCATAATCATATAGAGTAAGAGTTAATACTATAATTGCACTTATTTTGCTGCAGAGGAAATTGGAAACTTCTTTCTATTTCTTTTGGTTATCTTTTTCTGCATTTTTCTCCTTTTCTTCTTTTCTTTCTTTCTTTCTTTTTTCTCTATCCTTATTTCCTTCCTTCTTTCCCCCCTCTCTTCTTCCTTCTGTCCCTTCCTTGCTACCTATCTTCCTGTTAGCTTGTATGTTCTTTGAAAATCTTTAAATAAACTTTATATACAAAAATATTTTAAATATCTGGAAAGGAAATGATCTTTTCACATGGTATCAAACTAGATTAGTCAAATAAGGAAGCAAGCTGCTTTGTTTATGAGGAATTATTTTCTCTGTTAGCATCTCAAGGGGAAAAAAATTCTGATACATTCAGAGGCCCAGGAATAGCTATAGGGTATCTGTATGTGTAGTCTAATCTTTAGCAATGTTTTACTCTGAATTCTGTATATAACTGAAAGAGAAAAAACCAATCTGCATATATGAACAGCCTTAACTCTTCAAGCAGTGCTTAGAAAGATTTGGGACTAGGCTAAATTCCACAGCTGAGGTTTATCTCCAGAAAGCTGACTTGAGGGAATATTGCTATTCAGAGCATAGCTGCTAGTTTTGCTTAGGTGTCAGCTTCAGTTTTTATCTGAAATGTGCTATTATCACATTACAATTGAGAAAAAAAGACTTTAAAAAGCTTGCAACTTCTAGATATAGAAAGGTTTTACAAAGGTCTAGTCAGCAATATGAACACCTTCCAAATTTTAAATGAGTATACATTAATAAACTAACAAAAGCCTGTTCATTTTCTAAATGTTTTGTAAAACATTTACAAAATGTTTTGTAAGATTTATATATGCAGAGTTGAATGCAGAGAACCCTCTAATGTGAATTGGAATAATATTGAATTTCCTTGGGCAGTTAGTTGGCCCCTGTGAGTACAGGCTGGTGGATTAAATGGGCTCAGGGCTCAATTCAACAGGTCCCTTGTGTCCTTGTGTTGAGATAGTATAAACTTCCACCTGCACTTTTTGAAACAACCATCAACAACTTCAGGAGATGATTAATACAGATGAGGTGGCAGTCAGGATTGTCATAGAAGCCCTACCCCTTTTTACATGTATGTGATCTGATGCATGGGTGAAACAGGCAGTGTTTGAATCACAGTGCTACAAGTGCTATTTGTTTGACTTTTTCCCTGCAGATGTTGCTGAAAGCAACAATCATGGGAGGGAAACAATACTAATTTACGAGTGAGAAAATCATAACTGAAGAAAAGATTTATTTTCCTCATCTATATGGAAAGTAATGATGTAACATTTCCCCATCCACTTACTTCCCTGCAGCCTGGAACCTGTACTATGAAGAGGAAGGAACTGAGGAGATTCTATGGAACAGGGGGGGGGGTTCCTCCCGGTTTGGACCGGATCACCCGAACTGGTAGTGACCCGCTGATGATGTCACTGTCGGTGCAGTTCTGTACGCGTAACCATCTTTTTTGGGGGGGATTTTTCCCCTTACACGGCTTGAAAAAGAGCCCTCCCGCCTGCCCGTGGATGAATACCGACTTTTATTTCTTCACCCAAAGCACAGCTGATGAGCTCCTCAGCTGTGTTTCGGGCTAATTCCTGCTTCTGAGCACACGTGGAAGTGAAATCGTGTGAGGGGACGAGCACGTACATGCGAGCGGAACGATCGCACGCGCGCGCAAAATGTCACGATGCGAACCAGTGGCGAAGGTAAGTGGAACCCATCCCTGCTATGGAATAGGGCATGTATGGCTTTTTGAAATTAGGATAATTGGATAATTTTTTTTCAGGCTCAAGCCCAAAGGCAACACAGTGAAACCCATCCAAGTCCAATTCTTTATTTGCTTATATCTAATGGACAGAATCTTGCCAGCCTAAAGCTACAACCTTCGTACCTAATAGATGTAGCCTGAGAGATTCTAGAATGTGGTACCCTAACCCTCTTCCCTCCTTCCCATCCAGCTTGGAACTGGGCAGTCTCTTAATTTGGTCCTCTCTCTGGAATGTGCTGTCTCCTTCCTGGGAAACCATGGTGCTGCTGAGATCTCCCTCTACTCATCCCAAAGGTGCTTTTCCAAAGGCAACTGGACTTTCTTGATTTTTTTCCCCTTGAAAACATTTTGCTTCTCAGTCAAGAAGCTTCTTCAGTTCTGAGCTTCTTGGATGAGAAGTAAAATGTTTTCAAAGAAAAAAATCAAGAAAGTCCAGTTGCCTTCTGGAAAAAGCACCTTTGGGAAAACCATGACCTAGATGACTGAGAATCTACATAGACATCGCCCCCTCCCCACACTATTTAAGGTCCTCCAAAATTCCTCAAGGGTGGGAGATTACTGCTGCTACTGAAAAAGTCCCTTGCAGAGAATTCCCTCATGATGACCTCTCTTGATATTTGATGGCATGTGGGACGCCAATGAGGCTGCAGCCCGCTGGAGAGATAACTGAATAATGAAAGACAGGGCAGTTGCAAATCACTTTGTAAGCAATTAGCACAGGAACAACCACATTTCACCCATAAGGGCATCTTCAAAATATTCTTCCTGATGGAAAGAATTTGTAATGCCAAATCTCAGTCATTAAACTAAATGAGAAAAAAAAGAAAATGATCAGGAAAAGTTATGGGCCCATCCCTTGTATATTGCAAAATGTATACCACACTTGGAATATTGCATACAGCTTTGGTTGCCATAATGTAAAAAAAGACTCTAGAAAGAGTGCAGAGAAGAGCAACAAAGATGATTAGGGGACTGGAGGCTAAAACGTTTGAAGAACGGTTGCAGGAACTGGGTATGTCTAGTTTAATGAAAAGAAGGACCAGGGGAGACATGATAGCAGTGTTCCAATATCTCAGAGGCTGCCACAAAGAAGAGGGAGTCAAGCTATTCTCCAAAGAACCTGAGAGTAGGACAAGAAGCAATGGATGGAAACTAATCAAGGAGAGAAGCAACCTAGAACTAAGGAGAAATTTCCTGACAGAATAATTAATCAGTGGAAAAACTTGCCTCCAGAAGTTGTGAATTTTCCTACGCTCACAATTTAAAAAGAAGTTTTTAAGAAGAGATTGGACAACACTTTGTCTGGAATGGTATAGGGCAGTGATGGCGAATCTTTTTTTGCTCGGGTGCCAAAAGGGTGCATATGCGCACACCCATAATGCAATACCCTCCCCCTGCTGCCTGCGCACACATACCCTGTGCTGTTCCCCCCCCCCACGCATGCGCACAGGCCTCACTGAAGCCTCTGGACTTCCAGTAGGCCCATTAGGCTGTTTTTCGCCCTCCCCAGGCTTCAGGAGTTTTTCCTGAAGCTTGGGGAGGGTAAAAAATGGGCTCAACAGGCTACCGGAAGTTCATTTCTGAACTTCCAGTAGGCCCATTGGATCCTTTTTTCGCCATCCATAAGCTCCGGAGGCTTTCCTGAAGTTTGGGGAGGGTGAAAACGGCCTCCCCCGCCCTCCGGAAGGCTGAAAATCAGCTGGCCAGTGCGCACATGCACGCTGGAACTAACATAGGGCAACGCCTCACGTGCCCTCAGATATGGCTTTGTGTGCCACCTGTGGCACGCGTGGCATAGGTTCGCCATCACGGGTATAGGGTTTCCTACCTGCGCAGGGGATTGGACTAGAAGACCTCCAAGGTCCCTTCCAACTCTGTTATTTGTTATGCATGTCTGCTACTGAATGGAAGGAGTTAATTCTACTGGGTTGTGCTTAAAAGCTTGCCTTCTGGGGGTATTTTTAGAGAGTTAATTCATTATCTGTACAACTGCCTAATGTTTCTATGAATCCCTTCTAATCTCATGTTCTCAATTATGTCTTGTTGCAAGGATTGTCTAGGCTAATTATCCATTGTGCAAAAAAGCATCACTGTTTATCAAACTGAAATTTACTTTTTGTTTCTCAAGAAGATGCCTAGATATACTGAGCTCCATTCAAACTTTTCAGCAAGAGGCCTCCAGTAATACTTCTACAATCGCTAAGGAAATATCTAAGAATATCAGTTCAAGAAATGTGAGTCTGGTAAAGACAAATCTGGTTTGTTTGAGCCACTGAAACCTGCCTATTAATCAAATTATAGGATTGGCTTTCATAGTTGCTGTGGGTGACATATGGCAAACTCCTAATTGGCAAAGATCGATCCAAAATTATCAAAATTTCATTAGCACTGAAATAGAAAAAGAAAGAAGGAAGTCAAGGCAAAGCAATGCAAAGGAAAGAGAAAGGAAAGAGAAAGGAAAGAGAAAGGAAAGGAAAGGAAGGAAGGAAGGAAGGAAGGAAAAGAAAGAAAGAAAGAAAGAAAGAAAGGAAGGAAGAAAAAGAAAGGAAGGAAGGAAGGAAGGAAGGAAGGAAGGAAGGAAGGAAGGAAGAAAGAAAGAAAGAAAGAAAGAAAGAAAGAAAGAAAGAAAGAAAGAAAGAAAGAAAGAAAGAAAGAAAGAAAGAAAGAAAGAAAGAAAGAATACTTTATTGGCCAAGTGTGATCAGACACACAAGGAATTTGTTTCCAGTGCAAAAGTTCTCAGTGTACATGCAAAACAACAGAGTAATAATAATCATAATAATGATACCAATAAGAACGGGTTAAATATAACATGGATACATTATTCTATTCTATTCTATTCTATTCTATTCTATTCTATTCCATTCCATTCCATTCCATTCCATTCCATTCCATTCCATTCCATTCCATTCCATTCCAAAGCAAAGCAAAGCAAAGCAAAGCAAAGCAAAGCAAAGCAAAGCAAAGCAAAGCAAAGCAAAGCAAAGCAAAGCAAAAAGCAAAGCAAAAAGCAAAGCAAAAAGCAAAGCAAAGCAAAGCGCATACCAAGCCATGTAATAACTTGAAAAGGCATATTGTTTTATAAAGTAGCTTTGAGGGAAAGTGTCATTTAAGAATAATGCTCTGCTATACTTTACTCTGGCCCATCTACTCTAACAGACTGTATTTACAGTAGCCAACCAACTCTATAACTTTCATGTCTCCTAGCAGATGATCTTCAGAAGCAGCCACACAGCCATGTAGGCTAACAGCCTTAATCCCCATGACTTTCATGAATTAGTCAGGCAAAAATTTCCTTCACAAATTTGTACAGCTCCAATGTTCCAGAAAGTAGCATGGTTGACATTCTTTCAAATGGGGAGATTGACATGCATTGATATGTAATGATATAAAAGTGATGTGGAATAATAGAGATCAATTTGGTGAATACATATTTCAGAACTGTAATACTTATTGGCATGAGAAAAGGTGAAAATAACTGACAGGTAAAAGAATGGTTCCAGGTCCTCTTAAAAAAGAGGCTACTTGTTCAATTGGATGAGCTTACATTATATCTAATTAAAATCTCCTTTGCTATGATCATCTGAAAGGGACATGAAATGTAGTACATCAAGGATGTCTCGTTGATAACCGCAATCATGAAAGATGAATAGTACATATATAAGTTCTCATTTAATATAATAACTATGAGCACTTTTAAAGGGAAGGTATGTCATCACACGTCATCAGAAATCACAGCAGTCTGATATATTTAAGAGAAATGTCTTGTACCAACACCAGGCACATAAAATGGAGGTACTGAATGGAGCTTCTGAACAGGAACTATAGAGAAGGTTAGATGGCAGATATAAAACATTTCTATACCACATCCTGCTATATATATGATACCTATGTGTATATATGTATATGTGCATTTGTATGTGTTTCATAGAGCCTGCAGTATTGCAGGCTAATTCCGCTGACTGCCAGCAGTTCAATCCTGACTGGCTCAAGGTTGACTCAGCCTTCCATCCTTTTAAGATCGGTAAAATGAGGACCCAGATTGTTGGGGGCAATATGCTGACTTTGTAAACCACTTAGAGAGGGCTGTAAAGCACTATGAAGTGGTATATACCGTAAGTCTAAGTGCTATTGCTATATAAGCACACTTCTTGTAAGTAACAGTGGCTCTGACATGAGCCTTCTCTTTATTTAAGTGCCAAACTGTGATGTTCAATGTTCAATGATCCTCCTTCCAGTTCTCATTCAGTTTGATGATAAGGAGAATCTGCTTTAAAGGAAAAAAAAGCAATTGTGGAGGAGTCTTAGCTAGAAGGCAGTCTTTTAGGTGATGAAGTGACCAAAGATAATGTGCAAATGTCCTATCTTTTTTTGTGTAATCATGTCCCTTATGGTCTGCAGCTTCGGAAGCTCACAGCACTTCAGGAAAGGTAACGAAACAGTTATGTCTGACAATTGGACAGTTGTGATGTCATTGTCTCCATTAAGGAAGCATCTTGCTCTGGAGAAGTAGTCAGATCATTTCTTTTTTCACCGGAAAAAAGTTAGAGAAGCCGTCCATCCAATTTCTCTACTCAGATTCAATGAAGACATTTCAAAAAGCCCTTTATATCCTTTTTACTATTAGCACAACTATTGGCATTGCTCTGGGAAAGAATAGGGAAGGGACACTTGAATGTGTTCAGTAGCTTGGATTTCAGAGTGGAGCTGAGTTATTCTACAAACAGTCCATTTTTGAACCTCCCAATTTCAAAATTCAGTGAACTTCTATTTCAGCACTCAAGGAGGGAATCCAACCTCAAGTGATACTGTTCAGGGTAATTCTACTCATGCATTTTGGCTTATAGGATTCTTTTCTTTACTTTTGTTTTAGGGCCCCAGAAGTTCAAGATGCAAAGAAGCACAGAATTAGGTGGAAGAGAGCACTTCCATATAACATTACTCCATAAATCCTTAATTTATGATAAGAGCTTACTACATGCATTCCCTAAATGTTAAAAATTGTAGATGAAAATGTCATCAACCGTGATATAAACCCAGAGCGATTGGCAACTTAATTGTGAGTGGAGAGTTACTGGGCAATTTACGGTAGAGTGACAGAAACTTGAAATGGCCATAAGCAAACGGAATGATTCATTTGTGAGTTTAGAATAACCCATCTACTTTGCAGCTGTTGAGCTAGGCCATTTGGAGCTGATAGTGACTTAATGTATTATCAATACTGAAGACGGAGATAGAGAGATCGGTCATCTGAAACTGAATAGATATGTTGTGATCAATGGGAATGCCATTGATCATTGTAAACAGGGGGATACATTAGACTTAATGCTGGGGCCTTTCTAGGGGAGAGTTACTCTGGCACTCCACCATATCTCATCATTAGAAAACAAATTAGCTTAGTAGAATATATATTCACCAGCCTACAGAAAGACCACATTCAACAATTTTGGCAGTAGAAGATGCTAAAGTGAAGTATGAGAGTGAACAAAGATGAGAGAAAGAGGCATGGCTTTTATTTGTTCATATATGAGTTATAGAGGAATGCATAGATAACCTTGAAATCAGTGGTGGGTTCCTACCAGTGCGGTCCACTCTATAGCACCGGTAGCGGCCCACTGGTGACGTCACAGTACTGGTGTGGTCGATTGCCTGGGCGTCACCATTTTTTTAAAAAAAATTTATTTTTTTTAAAAAAATTTCTTCTGCACATGCCCAGAAGCCGAGTTTCCAGCACTGCGCATGCACTGCCTTCCTACCCCACAGTGAGTCCAACCAGGGGAGGATGGCTGAGGGAGCACGTGAGACTCTGAAAGAATGGGCGGCAGGAACTATCTCCATTCCCCTCCCTTCAGCAGCCCGAGAGGCCACGAACACGCGGTGATGATTCTAGGCATTTTCGCACGTTCGAGGCTTCTCGAGCTGCTGAGGGGAGGGGGAATGGGCGGCAGGACCTATCTCAGTTCCCCTTCCTTCAGCAGTCTGAGAAGCCATGAACGCGCAGTGATGATCCTAGGCATTTTTGCATGTTCGAGGCTTCTCGAGCTGCTGAGGGGAGGGGGAATGGGCAGCAGGACCTATCTCAGTCCCCCTCCCTTCAGCAGTCAGAGAAACCATGCCCACCCGGTCACATGGCTGGCAAGCCACACCCACAAAATAAGCCACGCCCACAGAGTGGTAGTAAAAAAATTAGGAATCCGCCCCTGCTTGAAATGTCTTCCGTGAGTATGTGGGCATGTGTGTGGGCATGTGCACACACACGTGTATTATTGTAATATGTGACGTTAGTTGATGGTCTATTCAGTTAAGGATTTTTTTTCCACTGGACACTGCATTTTCATCAATATTAAAACATGTGCTGTGTTCATCTCTATAACGGAGAGTCAGCTGCCATCAAACAGTTGAATGGTCATTTGGGCCCCATAATACATCAAGTCACATATCTGCACATTTTACTTGTCAATGTGCTGGCATATTATATGAATAACATTATGCTATTTACTCTTGTATACGTAAACGGTCTATCCAAACTGGAAAAGGAAACCGCTTAAGACAAATGAGGTTTCATCAAAAGATGATTGCCTGCATTTGGGAATTTATAGCATTATGCTATCTGGCAGGGTTAAATACCCCATCTCTGAAAACTTTTTCAGCTTCTGAAATTAATCAGCCCCCAAGCCAAATGAATATGCCAGTTCCAATTCCTCCCCTATCAGATTGATTCCATTTAATGGCTTGGACAAATGAAAGAAAAAGTTCTCCAGACAATGAGTATCAATCATTTCTTTGACAAATCTAACCTTTGAAATGGTCAGTTTTGATTCCAGAGCTGTAGGAATACTTTTTCTGTGTTCTTTTTCCTCTTCTTTTGGCATTATGTAGCTACCCAAAGGCTGAACAATAGGAACTCACTTTTCTCTCATGTGTGGGTGAGAAAGAGATGGAAAGAGAGAAAGTTGCACTGGAAAGATGCACTTGCATAATGTTGTGCTTTGTTCTGATATTTTGGGCTGTATAAAGTAGTGTTCCACTTCATGTGTAGTTTCAGAGGTTCTTATAATGACTTTGATATAGGGGTGTGACCCAGCAACTTTGTTTTATAAATATATCCACTTATGGCCTTCTTTCTCAAGTGTTAAATATGTTCCCTGCCATCCAATGATTGCATCCTCTTCCATTATAAAAGTTACTACTAGAGTTATTTTTGTCTGGGCATGTTAACCAAAGGATTCCAAGATGTATATCAAACAAAAACAAATTTTATTTCCAAGACATAATTCTATTTGGTCTCTCCCCCTACCCTTTCTGCCTTGGTTTTTAACATTTTCACTTTGACAAAGGTGATGGCCATTTAAAAAAATCCTCTAGATAATTGTCTCAGTGTTGCAAGGAGCACGGTTAACATGACATGCTTAACTGCATGTCCAGAGCAACCATGGAGTTGTTTATACATTTATGAATAAAGTTAAACCCTTTTTGCAGAGGTGACTAAGTCCAGGACTCAGGACTCATGCTAACTTGCTCATGGTCTAATTAACTGTTTTAAACACATCTCGTGATTTATTGTTATTCAGCTAATGTGGCACCTGGAAAGGCAGATCTCTCTACAGTTGTCCATGATGCCAATATTATCAGTTTCCATTCATAAATTGGATGTTGGTAAGAGGGAATTGTTTATTTTTGCTATGTGTATGTGTCCACTAATTGGCTTTATTCAATTTTAAGATATCATTATATCATTCAGAGCTGATGAAAACATTCACAGCAATTAACCTGAGTGGTGACAGGAGAAAGAATCAATCAGGAGCTTGTGGTACAGTCAATCTAAACTGTTTATATTCACCAGTCATATTTCAAAAGTAGTATAGCTGGTGATCAGAATGTTCTTTATGCAGCTATGCTAGTTTCTTTGAGGATCTCTTTTTTTCCTTTTTCATTGGTATTATGCTAGCCTGGGCTTTTATGATCTCATTTTTCAGAGTTTCCCAAGCTTCCTAGGTTGTTTTTCCCTGAAGGATTTCTATCCATGGAATCCTTCCCAAGCTCCTTCTAAGTTTGTTGAAATCAGCTCTTAAAGTCCAAGACACTAGTTTGACTTTTTTCTATTGCTTGTACTTGCATTATATTGAATTCCAATAACTCATGGTCACTCTCCCCCAGATTCCTGTAA
>JALIGW010000147.1:330000-401771 GCA_023053685.1 Diadophis punctatus similis | reverse complement strand
CAGGGTAGGCTCGGAATCGAAAATCAAGCGAGAATTCGGCTTTCCAGCCTGTGGGGAACAGGAATATGTGTTTCATTTTCATTTCTGAGGTGTTTGTCAAAAGTCATGTTTTTTGGCTGTATTGAGTCCTAAGGCGAATGCTGTGTTAGACTTTGGGCTAGCTCTTCAGGGTAGGCTCGGAATCGAAATTCAAGCGAGAATTTGGCTTTCCAGCACGTGGGGAACAGGAATATGTGTTTCTTTTTCATTTCTGAGGTGTTTGTCAAAAGTGATGTTTTTGGACTGAATTGAATCCTAAGGCGAATGCTGTGTTAGACTTTCGGCTAGCTCTTCAGGGTAGGTTCGGAATCGAAAATCAAGCAAGAATTTGGCTTTCCAGCCCGTGGGGAACAGGAATATGTGTTTCTTTTTCATTTCTGAGGTGTTTGTCAAAAGTGATGTTTTTGGGCTGAATTGAGAAATATGGCGAATGCTGTGTTAGACCTTGGGCTAGCTCTTCAGGGAAAGGTCGGAATCAAAAATCAAGCGAGAATTCGGCTTTCCAGCCTGTGGGGAACAGGAATATGTGTTTCATTTTCATTTCTGAGGTGTTTGTCAAAAGTCATGTTTTTTGGCTGTATTGAGTCCTAAGGCGAATGCTGTGTTAGACTTTGGGCTAGCTCTTCAGGGTAGGCTCGGAATCAAAATTCAAGCGAGAATTTGGCTTTCCAGCACGTGGGGAACAGGAATATGTGTTTCTTTTTCATTTCTGAGGTGTTTGTCAAAAGTGATGTTTTTGGACTGAATTGAATCCTAAGGCGAATGCTGTGTTAGACTTTCGGCTAGCTCTTCAGGGTAGGTTCGGAATCGAAAATCAAGCAAGAATTTGGCTTTCCAGCCCGTGGGGAACAGGAATATGTGTTTCTTTTTCATTTCTGAGGTGTTTGTCAAAAGTGATGTTTTTGGGCTGAATTGAGAAATATGGCGAATGCTGTGTTAGACCTTGGGCTAGCTCTTCAGGGAAAGGTCGGAATCAAAAATCAAGCGAGAATTCGGCTTTCCAGCCTGTGGGGAACAGGAATATGTGTTTCATTTTCATTTCTGAGGTGTTTGTCAAAAGTCATGTTTTTTGGCTGTATTGAGTCCTAAGGCGAATGCTGTGTTAGACTTTGGGCTAGCTCTTCAGGGTAGGCTCGGAATCAAAATTCAAGCGAGAATTCGGCTTTCCAGCCCGTGGGGAACAGGAATATGTGTTTCTTTTTCATTTCTGAGGTGTTTGTCAAAAGTGATGTTTTTGGGCTGAATTGAATCCTAAGGCGAATGCTGTGTTAGAGTTTGGGCTAGCTCTTCAGGGTAGGCTCGGAATCGAAAATCAAGCGAGAATTCGGCTTTCCAGCATGTGGGGAACAGGAATATGTGTTTCTTTTTCATTTCTGAGGTGTTTGTCAAAAGTGATGTTTTTGGACAATTGAATCCTAAGGGGAATGCTGTGTTAGACTTTGGGCTAGCTCTTTAGGGTAGGCTCGGAATCGAAAATCAAGCGAGAATTTGGCTTTCCAGCACGTGGGGAACAGGAATATTTCTTTCTTTTTCATTTCTGAGGTGTTTGTCAAAAGTGATGTTTTTGGGCTGAATTGAGAAATAAGGCGAATGCTGTGTTAGACCTTGGGCTAGCTCTTCAGGGTAGGCTCGGAATCAAAATTCAAGCGAGAATTCGGCTTTCCAGCCCGTGGGGAACAGGAATATGTGTTTCTTTTTCATTTCTGAGGTGTTTGTCAAAAGTCATGTTTTTTGGCTGTATTGAGTCCTAAGGCGAATGCTGTGTTAGACTTTGGGCTAGCTCTTCAGGGTAGGCTCGGAATCAAAATTCAAGCGAGAATTCGGCTTTCCAGCCCGTGGGGAACAGGAATATGTGTTTCTTTTTCATTTCTGAGGTGTTTGTCAAAAGTGATGTTTTTGGACTGAATTGAATCCTAAGGCGAATGCTCTGTTAGACTTTGGGCTAGCTCTTCAGGGTAGGCTCGGAATCGAAAATCAAGCGAGAATTCGGCTTTCCAGCCTGTGGGGAACAGGAATATGTGTTTCATTTTCATTTCTGAGGTGTTTGTCAAAAGTCATGTTTTTTGGCTGTATTGAGTCCTAAGGCGAATGCTGTGTTAGACTTTGGGCTAGCTCTTCAGGGAAAGGTCGGAATCAAAAATCAAGCGAGAATTCGGCTTTCCAGCCTGTGGGGAACAGGAATATGTGTTTCATTTTCATTTCTGAGGTGTTTGTCAAAAGTCATGTTTTTTGTCTGTATTGAGTCCTAAGGCGAATGCTGTGTTAGACTTTCGGCTAGCTCTTCAGGGTAGGCTCGGAATCGAAAATCAAGCGAGAATTTGGCTTTCCAGCACGTGGGGAACAGGAATATGTCTTTCTTTTTCATTTCTGAGGTGTTTGTCAAAAGTGATGTTTTTGGGCTGAATTGAATCCTAAGGCGAATGCTGTGTTAGACCTTGGGCTAGCTCTTCAGGGTAGGCTCGGAATCAAAATTCAAGCGAGAATTCGGCTTTCCAGCCCGTGGGGAACAGGAATATGTGTTTCTTTTTCATTTCTGAGGTGTTTGTCAAAAGTGATGTTTTTGGGCTGAATTGAGAACTAAGGCGAATTCCGTGTTAGACATTGGGCTTTCTCTTCAGGGAAAGCTCGGAATCAAAAATCAAGCGAGAATTCAGCTTTCCAGCCTGTGGGGAACAGGAATATGTGTTTCATTTTCATTTCTGAGGTGTTTGTCAAAAGTCATGTTTTTTGGCTGTATTGAGTCCTAAGGCGAATGCTGTGTTTGACTTTGGGCTAGCTCTTCAGGGTAGGCTCGGAATCAAAATTCAAGCGAGAATTCGGCTTTCCAGCACGTGGGGAACAGGAATATGTGTTTCTTTTTCATTTCTGAGGTGTTTGTCAAAAGTGATGTTTTTGGGCTGAATTGAGAAATAAGGCGAATGCTGTGTTAGACCTTGGGCTAGCTCTTCAGGGAAAGGTCGGAATCAAAAATCAAGCGAGAATTCGGCTTTCCAGCCCGTGGGGAACAGGAATATGTGTTTCTTTTTCATTTCTGAGGTGTTTGTCAAAAGTGATGTTTTTGGACTGAATTGAATCCTAAGGCGAATGCTGTGTTAGACTTTCGGCTAGCTCTTCAGGGTAGGTTCGGAATCGAAAATCAAGCGAGAATTCGGCTTTCCAGCCCGTGGGGAACAGGAATATGTGTTTCTTTTTCATTTCTGAGGTGTTTGTCAAAAGTGATGTTTTTGGGCTGAATTGAATCCTAAGGCGAATGCTGTGTTAGAGTTTGGGCTAGCTCTTCAGGGTAGGCTCGGAATCGAAAATCAAGCGAGAATTCGGCTTTCCAGCATGTGGGGAACAGGAATATGTGTTTCTTTTTCATTTCTGAGGTGTTTGTCAAAAGTGATGTTTTTGGACAATTGAATCCTAAGGGGAATGCTGTGTTAGACTTTGGGCTAGCTCTTTAGGGTAGGCTCGGAATCGAAAATCAAGCGAGAATTTGGCTTTCCAGCACGTGGGGAACAGGAATATTTCTTTCTTTTTCATTTCTGAGGTGTTTGTCAAAAGTGATGTTTTTGGGCTGAATTGAGAAATAAGGCGAATGCTGTGTTAGACCTTGGGCTAGCTCTTCAGGGTAGGCTCGGAATCAAAATTCAAGCGAGAATTCGGCTTTCCAGCCCGTGGGGAACAGGAATATGTGTTTCTTTTTCATTTCTGAGGTGTTTGTCAAAAGTGATGTTTTTGGGCTGAATTGAGAACTAAGGCGAATTCCGTGTTAGACATTGGGCTTTCTCTTCAGGGAAAGCTCGGAATCAAAAATCAAGCGAGAATTCGGCTTTCCAGCCCGTGGGGAACAGGAATATGTGTTTCTTTTTCATTTCTGAGGTGTTTGTCAAAAGTGATGTTTTTGGGCTGAATTGAATCCTAAGGCGAATGCTGTGTTAGAGTTTGGGCTAGCTCTTCAGGGTAAGCTCGGAATCGAAAATCAAGCGAGAATTCGGCTTTCCAGCATGTGGGGAACAGGAATATGTGTTTCTTTTTCATTTCTGAGGTGTTTGTCAAAAGTGATGTTTTTGGACAATTGAATCCTAAGGGGAATGCTGTGTTTAGACTTTGGGCTAGCTCTTTAGGGTAGGCTCGGAATCGAAAATCAAGCGAGAATTTGGCTTTCCAGCACGTGGGGAACAGGAATATTTCTTTCTTTTTCATTTCTGAGGTGTTTGTCAAAAGTGATGTTTTTGGGCTGAATTGAGAAATAAGGCGAATGCTGTGTTAGACCTTGGGCTAGCTCTTCAGGGTAGGCTCGGAATCAAAATTCAAGCGAGAATTCGGCTTTCCAGCCCGTGGGGAACAGGAATATGTGTTTCTTTTTCATTTCTGAGGTGTTTGTCAAAAGTGATGTTTTTGGGCTGAATTGAGAACTAAGGCGAATTCCGTGTTAGACATTGGGCTTTCTCTTCAGGGAAAGCTCGGAATCAAAAATCAAGCGAGAATTCAGCTTTCCAGCCTGTGGGGAACAGGAATATGTGTTTCATTTTCATTTCTGAGGTGTTTGTCAAAAGTCATGTTTTTTGGCTGTATTGAGTCCTAAGGCGAATGCTGTGTTTGACTTTGGGCTAGCTCTTCAGGGTAGGCTCGGAATCAAAATTCAAGCGAGAATTCGGCTTTCCAGCACGTGGGGAACAGGAATATGTGTTTCTTTTTCATTTCTGAGGTGTTTGTCAAAAGTGATGTTTTTGGGCTGAATTGAGAAATAAGGCGAATGCTGTGTTAGACCTTGGGCTAGCTCTTCAGGGAAAGGTCGGAATCAAAAATCAAGCGAGAATTCGGCTTTCCAGCCGTGGGGAACAGGAATATGTGTTTCTTTTTCATTTCTGAGGTGTTTGTCAAAAGTGATGTTTTTGGACTGAATTGAATCCTAAGGCGAATGCTGTGTTAGACTTTCGGCTAGCTCTTCAGGGTAGGTTCGGAATCGAAAATCAAGCGAGAATTCGGCTTTCCAGCCCGTGGGGAACAGGAATATGTGTTTCTTTTTCATTTCTGAGGTGTTTGTCAAAAGTGATGTTTTTGGGCTGAATTGAATCCTAAGGCGAATGCTGTGTTAGAGTTTGGGCTAGCTCTTCAGGGTAGGCTCGGAATCGAAAATCAAGCGAGAATTCGGCTTTCCAGCATGTGGGGAACAGGAATATGTGTTTCTTTTTCATTTCTGAGGTGTTTGTCAAAAGTGATGTTTTTGGACAATTGAATCCTAAGGGGAATGCTGTGTTAGACTTTGGGCTAGCTCTTTAGGGTAGGCTCGGAATCGAAAATCAAGCGAGAATTTGGCTTTCCAGCACGTGGGGAACAGGAATATTTCTTTCTTTTTCATTTCTGAGGTGTTTGTCAAAAGTGATGTTTTTGGCTGAATTGAGAAATAAGGCGAATGCTGTGTTAGACCTTGGGCTAGCTCTTCATGGAAAGGTCGGAATCAAAAATCAAGCGAGAATTCGGCTTTCCAGCCTGTGGGGAACAGGAATATGTGATTAATTTTCATTTCTGAGGTGTTTGTCAAAAGTCATGTTTTTTGGCTGTATTGAGTCCTAAGGCGAATGCTGTGTTAGACTTTGGGCTAGCTCTTCAGGGTAGGCTCGGAATCAAAATTCAAGCGAGGAATTCGGCTTTCCAGCCTGTGGGGAACAGGAATATGTGTTTCATTTCATTTCTGAGGTGTTTGTCAAAAGTCATGTTTTTTGGCTGTATTGAGTCCTAAGGCGAATGCTGTGTTTGACTTTGGGCTAGCTCTTCAGGGTAGGCTCGGAATCAAAATTCAAGCGAGAATTCGGCTTTCCAGCACGTGGGGAACAGGAATATGTGTTTCTTTTTCATTTCTGAGGTGTTTGTCAAAAGTGATGTTTTTGGGCTGAATTGAGAAATAAGGCGAATGCTGTGTTAGACCTTGGGCTAGCTCTTCAGGGAAAGGTCGGAATCAAAAATCAAGCGAGAATTCGGCTTTCCAGCCCGTGGGGAACAGGAATATGTGTTTCTTTTTCATTTCTGAGGTGTTTGTCAAAAGTGATGTTTTTGGACTGAATTGAATCCTAAGGCGAATGCTGTGTTAGACTTTCGGCTAGCTCTTCAGGGTAGGTTCGGAATCGAAAATCAAGCGAGAATTCGGCTTTCCAGCCCGTGGGGAACAGGAATATGTGTTTCTTTTTCATTTCTGAGGTGTTTGTCAAAAGTGATGTTTTTGGGCTGAATTGAATCCTAAGGCGAATGCTGTGTTAGAGTTTGGGCTAGCTCTTCAGGGTAGGCTCGGAATCGAAAATCAAGCGAGAATTCGGCTTTCCAGCATGTGGGGAACAGGAATATGTGTTTCTTTTTCATTTCTGAGGTGTTTGTCAAAAGTGATGTTTTTGGACAATTGAATCCTAAGGGGAATGCTGTGTTAGACTTTGGGCTAGCTCTTTAGGGTAGGCTCGGAATCGAAAATCAAGCGAGAATTTGGCTTTCCAGCACGTGGGGAACAGGAATATTTCTTTCTTTTTCATTTCTGAGGTGTTTGTCAAAAGTGATGTTTTTGGGCTGAATTGAGAAATAAGGCGAATGCTGTGTTAGACCTTGGGCTAGCTCTTCAGGGTAGGCTCGGAATCAAAATTCAAGCGAGAATTCGGCTTTCCAGCCCGTGGGGAACAGGAATATGTGTTTCTTTTTCATTTCTGAGGTGTTTGTCAAAAGTCATGTTTTTTGGCTGTATTGAGTCCTAAGGCGAATGCTGTGTTAGACTTTGGGCTAGCTCTTCAGGGTAGGCTCGGAATCAAAATTCAAGCGAGAATTCGGCTTTCCAGCCCATGGGGAACAGGAATATGTGTTTCTTTTTCATTTCTGAGGTGTTTGTCAAAAGTGATGTTTTTGGACTGAATTGAATCCTAAGGCGAATGCTCTGTTAGACTTTGGGCTAGCTCTTCAGGGTAGGCTCGGAATCGAAAATCAAGCGAGAATTCGGCTTTCCAGCCTGTGGGGAACAGGAATATGTGTTTCATTTTCATTTCTGAGGTGTTTGTCAAAAGTCATGTTTTTTGGCTGTATTGAGTCCTAAGGCGAATGCTGTGTTAGACTTTGGGCTAGCTCTTCAGGGAAAGGTCGGAATCAAAAATCAAGCGAGAATTCGGCTTTCCAGCCTGTGGGGAACAGGAATATGTGTTTCATTTTCATTTCTGAGGTGTTTGTCAAAAGTCATGTTTTTTGTCTGTATTGAGTCCTAAGGCGAATGCTGTGTTAGACTTTCGGCTAGCTCTTCAGGGTAGGCTCGGAATCGAAAATCAAGCGAGAATTTGGCTTTCCAGCACGTGGGGAACAGGAATATGTCTTTCTTTTTCATTTCTGAGGTGTTTTTCAAAAGTGATGTTTTTGGGCTGAATTGAATCCTAAGGCGAATGCTGTGTTAGACTTTCGGCTAGCTCTTCAGGGTAGGCTCGGAATCAAAATTCAAGCGAGAATTCGGCTTTCCAGCCCGTGGGGAACAGGAATATGTGTTTCTTTTTCATTTCTGAGGTGTTGGTCAAAAGTGATGTTTTTGGGCTGAATTGAGAAATAAGGCGAATGCTGTGTTAGACTTTGGGCTAGCTCTTCAGGGTAGGCTCGGAATCGAAAATCAAGCGAGAATTCGGCTTTCCAGCACGTGGGGAACAGGAATATGTGTTTCTTTTTCATTTCTGAGGTGTTTGTCAAAAGTGATGTTTTTGGGCTGAATTGAGAACTAAGGCGAATTCCGTGTTAGACATTGGGCTTTCTCTTCAGGGAAAGCTCGGAATCAAAAATCAAGTGAAAATTCGGCTTTCCAGCCTGTGGGGAACAGGAATATGTGTTTCATTTTCATTTCTGAGGTGTTTGTCAAAAGTCATGTTTTTTGGCTGTATTGAGTCCTAAGGCGAATGCTGTGTTAGACTTTGGGCTAGCTCTTCAGGGTAGGCTCGGAATCGAAAATCAAGCGAGAATTCAGCTTTCCAGCACGTGGGGAACAGGAATATGTGTTTCTTTTTCATTTCTGAGGTGTTTGTCAAAAGTGATGTTTTTGGGCTGAATTGAGAACTAAGGCGAATTCCGTGTTAGACATTGGGCTTTCTCTTCAGGGAAAGCTCGGAATCAAAAATCAAGCGAGAATTCGGCTTTCCAGCCTGTGGGGAACAGGAATATGTGTTTCATTTTCATTTCTGAGGTGTTTGTCAAAAGTCATGTTTTTTGGCTGTATTGAGTCCTAAGGCGAATGCTGTGTTAGACTTTGGGCTAGCTCTTCAGGGTAGGCTCGGAATCAAAATTCAAGCGAGAATTCGGCTTTCCAGCACGTGGGGAACAGGAATATGTGTTTCTTTTTCATTTCTGAGGTGTTTGTCAAAAGTGATGTTTTTGGACTGAATTGAATCCTAAGGCGAATGCTGTGTTAGACTTTCGGCTAGCTCTTCAGGGTAGGCTCGGAATCGAAAATCAAGCGAGAATTTGGCTTTCCAGCCCGTGGGGAACAGAAATATGTGTTTCTTTTTCATTTCTGAGGTGTTTGTCAAAAGTGATGTTTTTTGGCTGAATTGAGAACTAAGGCGAATTCCGTGTTAGACATTGGGCTAGCTCTTCAGGGAAAGGTTGGAATCAAAAATCAAGAGAGAATTCGGCTTTCCAGCCTGTGGGGAACAGGAATATGTGTTTCATTTTCATTTCTGAGGTGTTTGTCAAAAGTGATGTTTTTGGACTGAATTGAATCCTAAGGCGAATGCTGTGTTAGACTTTGGGCTAGCTCTTCAGGGTAGGCTCGGAATCGAAAATAAAGTGAGAATTAGGCTTTCCAGCCTGTGGGGAACAGGAATATGTGTTTCTTTTTCATTTCTGAGGTGTTTGTCAAAAGTGATGTTTTTGGGCTGAATTGAGAAATAAGGCGAATGCTGTGTTAGACCTTGGGCTAGCTCTTCATGGAAAGGTCGGAATCAAAAATCAAGCAAGAATTCGGCTTTCCAGCCTGTGGGGAACAGGAATATGTTTTTCATTTTCATTTCTGAGGTGTTTGTCAAGAGTCATGTTTTTTGGCTGAATTGAGAACCAAGGCGAATTCCGTGTTAGACATTGGGCTAGCTCTTCAGGGAAAGGTCGGAATCAAAAATCAAGCGAGAATTCGGCTTTCCAGCCTGTGGGGAACAGGAATATGTGTTTCATTTTCATTTCTGAGGTGTTTGTCAAAAGTGATGTTTTTGGACTGAATTGAATCTTATGGCGAATGCTGTGTTAGACTTTGGGCTAGCTCTTCAGGGTAGGCTCGGAATCGAAAATAAAGCGAGAATTCAGCTTTCCAGCCTGTGGGGAACAGGAATATGTGTTTCATTTTCATTTCTGAGGTGTTTGTCAAAAGTGATGTTTTTGGGCTGAATTGAGAAATAAGGCGAATGCTGTGTTAGACCTTGGGCTAGCTCTTCAGGGTAGGCTCGGAATCAAAATTCAAGCGAGAATTCGGCTTTCCAGCCCGTGGGGAACAGGAATATGTGTTTCTTTTTCATTTCTGAGGTGTTTGTCAAAAGTGATGTTTTTGGGCTGAATTGAATCCTAAGGCGAATGCTGTGTTAGACCTTGGGCTAGCTCTTCAGGGAAAGGTCGGAATCAAAAATCAAGCGAGAATTCGGCTTTCCAGCCTGTGGGGAACAGGAATATGTGTTTCATTTTCATTTCTGAGGTGTTTGTCAAAAGTCATGTTTTTTGGCAGTATTGAGTCCTAAGGCGAATGCTGTGTTAGACTTTGGGCTAGCTCTTCAGGGTAGGCTCGGAATCAAAAATCAAGCGAGAATTCGGCTTTCCAGCACGTGGGGAACAGGAATATGTGTTTCTTTTTCATTTCTGAGGTGTTTGTCAAAAGTGATGTTTTTGGACTGAATTGAATCCTAAGGCGAATGCTGTGTTAGACTTTCGGCTAGTTCTTCAGGGTAGGCTCGGAATCGAAAATCAAGCGAGAATTTGGCTTTCCAGCCCGTGGGGAACAGGAATATGTGTTTCTTTTTCATTTCTGAGGTGTTTGTCAAAAGTGATGTTTTTGGGCTGAATTGAGAAATAAGGCGAATGCTGTGTTAGACCTTGGGCTAGCTCTTCATGGAAAGGTCGGAATCAAAAATCAAGCGAGAATTCGGCTTTCCAGCCTGTGGGGAACAGGAATATGTGTTTAATTTTCATTTCTGAGGTGTTTGTCAAAAGTCATGTTTTTTGGCTGTATTGAGTCCTAAGGCGAATGCTGTGTTAGACTTTGGGCTAGCTCTTCAGGGTAGGCTCGGAATCAAAATTCAAGCGAGAATTCGGCTTTCCAGCACGTGGGGAACAGGAATATGTGTTTCTTTTTCATTTCTGATGTGTTTGTCAAAAGTCATGTTTTTTGGCTGTATTGAGTCCTAAGGCGAATGCTGTGTTAGACTTTGGGCTAGCTCTTCAGGGAAAGGTCGGAATCAAAAATCAAGTGAGAATTCGGCTTTCCAGTCTGTGGGGAACAGGAATATGTGTTTCATTTTCATTTCTGAGGTGTTTGTCAAAAGTCATGTTTTTTGGCTGTATTGAGTCCTAAGGCGAATGCTGTGTTAGACTTTGGGCTAGCTCTTCAGGGTAGGCTCGGAATCGAAAATCAAGTGAGAATTCAGCTTTCCAGCACGTGGGGAACAGGAATATGTGTTTCTTTTTCATTTCTGAGGTGTTTGTCAAAAGTGATGTTTTTGGGCTGAATTGAGAACTAAGGCGAATTCCGTGTTAGACATTGGGCTTTCTCTTCAGGGAAAGCTCGGAATCAAAAATCAAGCGAGAATTCGGCTTTCCAGCCTGTGGGGAACAGGAATATGTGTTTCATTTTCATTTCTGAGGTGTTTGTCAAAAGTCATGTTTTTTGGCTGTATTGAGTCCTAAGGCGAATGCTGTGTTAGACTTTGGGCTAGCTCTTCAGGGTAGGCTCGGAATCAAAATTCAAGCGAGAATTCGGCTTTCCAGCACGTGGGGAACAGGAATATGTGTTTCTTTTTCATTTCTGAGGTGTTTGTCAAAAGTGATGTTTTTGGACTGAATTGAATCCTAAGGCGAATGCTGTGTTAGACTTTCGGCTAGCTCTTCAGGGTAGGCTCGGAATCGAAAATCAAGCGAGAATTTGGCTTTCCAGCCCGTGGGGAACAGGAATATGTGTTTCTTTTTCATTTCTGATGTGTTTGTCAAAAGTGATGTTTTTTGGCTGAATTGAGAACTAAGGCGAATTCCGTGTTAGACATTGGGCTAGCTCTTCAGGGAAAGGTTGGAATCAAAAATCAAGAGAGAATTCGGCTTTCCAGCCTGTGGGGAACAGGAATATGTGTTTCATTTTCATTTCTGAGGTGTTTGTCAAAAGTGATGTTGTTGGACTGAATTGAATCCTAAGGCGAATGCTGTGTTAGACTTTGGGCTAGCTCTTCAGGGTAGGCTCGGAATCGAAAATAAAGTGAGAATTAGGCTTTCCAGCCTGTGGGGAACAGGAATATGTGTTTCTTTTTCATTTCTGAGGTGTTTGTCAAAAGTGATGTTTTTGGGCTGAATTGAGAAATAAGGCGAATGCTGTGTTAGACCTTGGGCTAGCTCTTCATGGAAAGGTCGGAATCAAAAATCAAGCAAGAATTCGGCTTTCCAGCCTGTGGGGAACAGGAATATGTTTTTCATTTTCATTTCTGAGGTGTTTGTCAAGAGTCATGTTTTTTGGCTGAATTGAGAACCAAGGCGAATTCCGTGTTAGACATTGGGCTAGCTCTTCAGGGAAAGGTCGGAATCAAAAATCAAGTGAGAATTCGGCTTTCCAGCCTGTGGGGAACAGGAATATGTGTTTCATTTTCATTTCTGAGGTGTTTGTCAAAAGTGATGTTTTTGGACTGAATTGAATCTTATGGCGAATGCTGTGTTAGACTTTGGGCTAGCTCTTCAGGGTAGGCTCGGAATCGAAAATAAAGCGAGAATTCAGCTTTCCAGCCTGTGGGGAACAGGAATATGTGTTTCATTTTCATTTCTGAGGTGTTTGTCAAAAGTGATGTTTTTGGGCTGAATTGAGAAATAAGGCGAATGCTGTGTTAGACCTTGGGCTAGCTCTTCAGGGTAGGCTCGGAATCAAAATTCAAGCGAGAATTCGGCTTTCCAGCCCGTGGGGAACAGGAATATGTGTTTCTTTTTCATTTCTGAGGTGTTTGTCAAAAGTGATGTTTTTGGGCTGAATTGAATCCTAAGGCAAATGCTGTGTTAGACTTTCGGCTAGCTCTTCAGGGTAGGCTCGGAATCGAAAATCAAGCGAGAATTTGGCTTTCCAGCACGTGGGGAACAGGAATATGTCTTTCTTTTTCATTTCTGAGGTGTTTGTCAAAAGTGATGTTTTTGGGCTGAATTGAATCCTAAGGCGAATGCTGTGTTAGACCTTGGGCTAGCTCTTCAGGGAAAGGTCGGAATCAAAAATCAAGCGAGAATTCGGCTTTCCAGCCCATGGGGAACAGGAATATGTGTTTCTTTTTCATTTCTGAGGTGTTTGTCAAAAGTGATGTTTTTGGGCTGAATTGAATGCTAAGGCGAATGCTGTGTTAGACTTTGGGCTAGCTCTTCAGGGTAGGCTCGGAATCGAAAATCAAGCGAGAATTTGGCTTTCCAGCCCGTGGGGAACAGGAATATGTGTTTCTTTTTCATTTCTGAGGTGTTTGTCAAAAGTGATGTTTTTGGACTGAATTGAATCCTAAGGCGAATGATTTGTTAGACTTTGGGCTAGCTCTTCAGGGTAGGCTCGGAATCGAAAATAAAGTGAGAATTCGGCTTTCCAGCCCGTGGGGAACAGGAATATGTGTTTCTTTTTCATTTCTGAGGTGTTTGTCAAAAGTGATGTTTTTGGGCTGAATTGAGAAATAAGGCGAATGCTGTGTTAGACCTTGGGCTAGCTCTTCATGGAAAGGTCGGAATCAAAAATCAAGCGAGAATTCGGCTTTCCAGCCTGTGGGGAACAGGAATATGTGTTTCATTTTCATTTCTGAGGTGTTTGTCAAAAGTCATGTTTTTTGGCTGTATTGAGTCCTAAGGCGAATGCTGTGTTAGACTTTGGGCTAGCTCTTCAGGGTAGGCTCGGAATCAAAATTCAAGCGAGAATTCGGCTTTCCAGCACGTGGGGAACAGGAATATGTGTTTCTTTTTCATTTCTGATGTGTTTGTCAAAAGTGATGTTTTTTGGCTGAATTGAGAACTAAGGCGAGTTCCGTGTTAGACATTGGGCTAGCTCTTCAGGGAAAGGTCGGAATCAAAAATCAAGCGAGAATTCGGCTTTCCAGCCTGTGGGGAACAGGAATATGTGTTTCATTTTCATTTCTGAGGTGTTTGTCAAAAGTGATGTTTTTGGGCTGAATTGAATCCTAAGGCGAATTCCGTGTTAGACATTGGGCTTTCTCTTCAGGGAAAACTCGGAATCAAAAATCAAGCGAGAATTCGGCTTTCCAGCCTGTGGGGAACAGGAATATGTGTTTCATTTTCATTTCTGAGGTGTTTGTCAAAAGTCATGTTTTTTGGCTGTATTGAGTACTAAGGCGAATGCTGTGTTAGACTTTGGGCTAGCGCTTCAGGGTAGGCTCGGAATCAAAATTCAAGCGAGAATTCGGCTTTCCAGCACATGGGGAACAGGAATATGTGTTTCTTTTTCATTTCTGAGGTGTTTGTCAAAAGTGATGTTTTTGGACTGAATTGAATCCTAAGGCGAATGCTGTGTTAGACTTTCGGCTAGCTCTTCAGGGTAGGCTCGGAATCGAAAATCAAGCGAGAATTTGGCTTTCCAGCCTGTGGGGAACAGGAATATGTGTTTCTTTTTCATTTCTGAGGTGTTTGTCAAAAGTGATGTTTTTGGGCTGAATTGAGAACTAAGGCGAATTCCGTGTTAGACATTGGGCTTTCTCTTCAGGGAAAGCTCGGAATCAAAAATCAAGCGAGAATTCGGCTTTCCAGCCTGTGGGGAACAGGAATATGTGTTTCATTTTCATTTCTGAGGTGTTTGTCAAAAGTCATGTTTTTTGGCTGTATTGAGTCCTAAGGCGAATGCTGTGTTAGACTTTGGGCTAGCTCTTCAGGGTAGGCTCGGAATCAAAATTCAAACGAGAATTCGGCTTTCCAGCACGTGGGGAACAGGAATATGTGTTTCTTTTTCATTTCTGAGGTGTTTGTCAAAAGTGATGTTTCTGGACTGAATTGAATCCTAAGGCGAATGCTGTGTTAGACTTTGGGCTAGCTCTTCAGGGAAAGGTCGGAATCAAAAATCAAGCGAGAATTCGGCTTTCCAGCCTGTGGGGAACAGGAATATATGTTTCATTTTCATTTCTGAGGTGTTTGTCAAAAGTAATGTTTTTTGGCTGTATTGAGTCCTAAGGCGAATGCTGTGTTAGACTTTGGGCTAGCTCTTCAGGGTAGGCTCGGAATCAAAATTCAAGCGAGAATTCGGCTTTCCAGCCCGTGGGGAACAGGAATATGTGTTTCTTTTTCATTTCTGAGGTGTTTGTCAAAAGTGATGTTTTTGGGCTGAATTGAATCCTAAGGCGAATGCTGTGTTAGACTTTGGGCTAGCTCTTTAGGGTAGGCTCGGAATCGAAAATCAAGCAAGAATTTGGCTTTCCAGCACGTGGGGAACAGGAATATTTCTTTCTTTTTCATTTCTGAGGTGTTTGTCAAAAGTGATGTTTTTGGGCTGAATTGAGAAATAAGGCGAATGCTGTGTTAGACCTTGGGCTAGCTCTTCAGGGTAGGCTCGGAATCAAAATTCAAGCGAGAATTCGGCTTTCCAGCCCGTGGGGAGCAGGAATATTTGTTTCTTTTTCATTTCTGAGGTGTTTGTCAAAAGTCATGTTTTTTGGCTGTATTGAGTCCTAAGGCGAATGCTGTGTTAGACTTTGGGCTAGCTCTTCAGGGTAGGCTCGGAATCAAAATTCAAGCGAGAATTCGGCTTTCCAGCCCGTGGGGAACAGGAATATGTGTTTCTTTTTCATTTCTGAGGTGTTTGTCAAAAGTGATGTTTTTGGGCTGAATTGAATCCTAAGGCGAATGCTGTGTTAGACTTTGTGCTAGCTCTTCAGGGTAGGCTCGGAATCGAAAATCAAGCGAGAATTCAGCTTTCCAGCATGTGGGGAACAGGAATATGTGTTTCTTTTTCATTTCTGAGGTGTTTGTCAAAAGTGATGTTTTTGGACAATTGAATCCTAAGGCGAATGCTGTGTTAGACTGTGGGCTAGCTCTTCAGGGTAGGCTCGGAATCGAAAATAAAGTGAGAATTAGGCTTTCCAGCCTGTGGGGAACAGGAATATGTGTTTCTTTTTCATTTCTGAGGTGTTTGTCAAAAGTGATGTTTTTGGGCTGAATTGAGAAATAAGGCGAATGCTGTGTTAGACCTTGGGCTAGCTCTTCATGGAAAGGTCGGAATCAAAAATCAAGCAAGAATTCGGCTTTCCAGCCTGTGGGGAACAGGAATATGTTTTTCATTTTCATTTCTGAGGTGTTTGTCAAGAGTCATGTTTTTTGGCTGAATTGAGAACCAAGGCGAATTCCGTGTTAGACATTGGGCTAGCTCTTCAGGGAAAGGTCGGAATCAAAAATCAAGTGAGAATTCGGCTTTCCAGCCTGTGGGGAACAGGAATATGTGTTTCATTTTCATTTCTGAGGTGTTTGTCAAAAGTGATGTTTTTGGACTGAATTGAATCTTATGGCGAATGCTGTGTTAGACTTTGGGCTAGCTCTTCAGGGTAGGCTCGGAATCGAAAATAAAGCGAGAATTCAGCTTTCCAGCCTGTGGGGAACAGGAATATGTGTTTCATTTTCATTTCTGAGGTGTTTGTCAAAAGTGATGTTTTTGGGCTGAATTGAGAAATAAGGCGAATGCTGTGTTAGACCTTGGGCTAGCTCTTCAGGGTAGGCTCGGAATCAAAATTCAAGCGAGAATTCGGCTTTCCAGCCCGTGGGGAACAGGAATATGTGTTTCTTTTTCATTTCTGAGGTGTTTGTCAAAAGTGATGTTTTTGGGCTGAATTGAATCCTAAGGCAAATGCTGTGTTAGACTTTCGGCTAGCTCTTCAGGGTAGGCTCGGAATCGAAAATCAAGCGAGAATTTGGCTTTCCAGCACGTGGGGAACAGGAATATGTCTTTCTTTTTCATTTCTGAGGTGTTTGTCAAAAGTGATGTTTTTGGGCTGAATTGAATCCTAAGGCGAATGCTGTGTTAGACCTTGGGCTAGCTCTTCAGGGAAAGGTCGGAATCAAAAATCAAGCGAGAATTCGGCTTTCCAGCCCATGGGGAACAGGAATATGTGTTTCTTTTTCATTTCTGAGGTGTTTGTCAAAAGTGATGTTTTTGGGCTGAATTGAATGCTAAGGCGAATGCTGTGTTAGACTTTGGGCTAGCTCTTCAGGGTAGGCTCGGAATCGAAAATCAAGCGAGAATTTGGCTTTCCAGCCCGTGGGGAACAGGAATATGTGTTTCTTTTTCATTTCTGAGGTGTTTGTCAAAAGTGATGTTTTTGGACTGAATTGAATCCTAAGGCGAATGATTTGTTAGACTTTGGGCTAGCTCTTCAGGGTAGGCTCGGAATCGAAAATAAAGTGAGAATTCGGCTTTCCAGCCCGTGGGGAACAGGAATATGTGTTTCTTTTTCATTTCTGAGGTGTTTGTCAAAAGTGATGTTTTTGGGCTGAATTGAGAAATAAGGCGAATGCTGTGTTAGACCTTGGGCTAGCTCTTCATGGAAAGGTCGGAATCAAAAATCAAGCGAGAATTCGGCTTTCCAGCCTGTGGGGAACAGGAATATGTGTTTCATTTTCATTTCTGAGGTGTTTGTCAAAAGTCATGTTTTTTGGCTGTATTGAGTCCTAAGGCGAATGCTGTGTTAGACTTTGGGCTAGCTCTTCAGGGTAGGCTCGGAATCAAAATTCAAGCGAGAATTCGGCTTTCCAGCACGTGGGGAACAGGAATATGTGTTTCTTTTTCATTTCTGATGTGTTTGTCAAAAGTGATGTTTTTTGGCTGAATTGAGAACTAAGGCGAGTTCCGTGTTAGACATTGGGCTAGCTCTTCAGGGAAAGGTCGGAATCAAAAATCAAGCGAGAATTCGGCTTTCCAGCCTGTGGGGAACAGGAATATGTGTTTCATTTTCATTTCTGAGGTGTTTGTCAAAAGTGATGTTTTTGGGCTGAATTGAATCCTAAGGCGAATTCCGTGTTAGACATTGGGCTTTCTCTTCAGGGAAAACTCGGAATCAAAAATCAAGCGAGAATTCGGCTTTCCAGCCTGTGGGGAACAGGAATATGTGTTTCATTTTCATTTCTGAGGTGTTTGTCAAAAGTCATGTTTTTTGGCTGTATTGAGTACTAAGGCGAATGCTGTGTTAGACTTTGGGCTAGCGCTTCAGGGTAGGCTCGGAATCAAAATTCAAGCGAGAATTCGGCTTTCCAGCACATGGGGAACAGGAATATGTGTTTCTTTTTCATTTCTGAGGTGTTTGTCAAAAGTGATGTTTTTGGACTGAATTGAATCCTAAGGCGAATGCTGTGTTAGACTTTCGGCTAGCTCTTCAGGGTAGGCTCGGAATCGAAAATCAAGCGAGAATTTGGCTTTCCAGCCTGTGGGGAACAGGAATATGTGTTTCTTTTTCATTTCTGAGGTGTTTGTCAAAAGTGATGTTTTTGGGCTGAATTGAGAACTAAGGCGAATTCCGTGTTAGACATTGGGCTTTCTCTTCAGGGAAAGCTCGGAATCAAAAATCAAGCGAGAATTCGGCTTTCCAGCCTGTGGGGAACAGGAATATGTGTTTCATTTTCATTTCTGAGGTGTTTGTCAAAAGTCATGTTTTTTGGCTGTATTGAGTCCTAAGGCGAATGCTGTGTTAGACTTTGGGCTAGCTCTTCAGGGTAGGCTCGGAATCAAAATTCAAACGAGAATTCGGCTTTCCAGCACGTGGGGAACAGGAATATGTGTTTCTTTTTCATTTCTGAGGTGTTTGTCAAAAGTGATGTTTCTGGACTGAATTGAATCCTAAGGCGAATGCTGTGTTAGACTTTGGGCTAGCTCTTCAGGGAAAGGTCGGAATCAAAAATCAAGCGAGAATTCGGCTTTCCAGCCTGTGGGGAACAGGAATATATGTTTCATTTTCATTTCTGAGGTGTTTGTCAAAAGTAATGTTTTTTGGCTGTATTGAGTCCTAAGGCGAATGCTGTGTTAGACTTTGGGCTAGCTCTTCAGGGTAGGCTCGGAATCAAAATTCAAGCGAGAATTCGGCTTTCCAGCCCGTGGGGAACAGGAATATGTGTTTCTTTTTCATTTCTGAGGTGTTTGTCAAAAGTGATGTTTTTGGGCTGAATTGAATCCTAAGGCGAATGCTGTGTTAGACTTTGGGCTAGCTCTTCAGGGTAGGCTCGGAATCGAAAATCAAGCGAGAATTTGGCTTTCCAGCCTGTGGGGAAGAGGAATATGTGTTTCATTTTCATTTCTGAGGTGTTTGTCAAAAGTGATGTTTTTGGGCTGAATTGAGAAATAAGGCGAATGCTGTGTTAGACCTTGGGCTAGCTCTTCAGGGTAGGCTCGGAATCAAAATTCAAGCGAGAATTCAGCTTTCCAGCCCGTGGGGAGCAGGAATATTTGTTTCTTTTTCATTTCTGAGGTGTTTGTCAAAAGTCATGTTTTTTGGCTGTATTGAGTCCTAAGGCGAATGCTGTGTTAGACTTTGGGCTAGCTCTTCAGGGAAAGGTCGGAATCAAAAATCAAGCGAGAATTCGGCTTTCCAGCCTGTGGGGAACAGGAATATATGTTTCATTTTCATTTCTGAGGTGTTTGTCAAAAGTAATGTTTTTTGGCTGTATTGAGTCCTAAGGCGAATGCTGTGTTAGACTTTGGGCTAGCTCTTCAGGGTAGGCTCGGAATCAAAATTCAAGCGAGAATTCGGCTTTCCAGCCCGTGGGGAACAGGAATATGTGTTTCTTTTTCATTTCTGAGGTGTTTGTCAAAAGTGATGTTTTTGGGCTGAATTGAATCCTAAGGCGAATGCTGTGTTAGACTTTGGGCTAGCTCTTTAGGGTAGGCTCGGAATCGAAAATCAAGCAAGAATTTGGCTTTCCAGCACGTGGGGAACAGGAATATTTCTTTCTTTTTCATTTCTGAGGTGTTTGTCAAAAGTGATGTTTTTGGGCTGAATTGAGAAATAAGGCGAATGCTGTGTTAGACCTTGGGCTAGCTCTTCAGGGTAGGCTCGGAATCAAAATTCAAGCGAGAATTCGGCTTTCCAGCCCGTGGGGAGCAGGAATATTTGTTTCTTTTTCATTTCTGAGGTGTTTGTCAAAAGTCATGTTTTTTGGCTGTATTGAGTCCTAAGGCGAATGCTGTGTTAGACTTTGGGCTAGCTCTTCAGGGTAGGCTCGGAATCAAAATTCAAGCGAGAATTCGGCTTTCCAGCCCGTGGGGAACAGGAATATGTGTTTCTTTTTCATTTCTGAGGTGTTTGTCAAAAGTGATGTTTTTGGGCTGAATTGAATCCTAAGGCGAATGCTGTGTTAGACTTTGTGCTAGCTCTTCAGGGTAGGCTCGGAATCGAAAATCAAGCGAGAATTCAGCTTTCCAGCATGTGGGGAACAGGAATATGTGTTTCTTTTTCATTTCTGAGGTGTTTGTCAAAAGTGATGTTTTTGGACAATTGAATCCTAAGGCGAATGCTGTGTTAGACTGTGGGCTAGCTCTTCAGGGTAGGCTCGGAATCGAAAATAAAGTGAGAATTAGGCTTTCCAGCCTGTGGGGAACAGGAATATGTGTTTCTTTTTCATTTCTGAGGTGTTTGTCAAAAGTGATGTTTTTGGGCTGAATTGAGAAATAAGGCGAATGCTGTGTTAGACCTTGGGCTAGCTCTTCATGGAAAGGTCGGAATCAAAAATCAAGCAAGAATTCGGCTTTCCAGCCTGTGGGGAACAGGAATATGTTTTTCATTTTCATTTCTGAGGTGTTTGTCAAGAGTCATGTTTTTTGGCTGAATTGAGAACCAAGGCGAATTCCGTGTTAGACATTGGGCTAGCTCTTCAGGGAAAGGTCGGAATCAAAAATCAAGTGAGAATTCGGCTTTCCAGCCTGTGGGGAACAGGAATATGTGTTTCATTTTCATTTCTGAGGTGTTTGTCAAAAGTGATGTTTTTGGACTGAATTGAATCTTATGGCGAATGCTGTGTTAGACTTTGGGCTAGCTCTTCAGGGTAGGCTCGGAATCGAAAATAAAGCGAGAATTCAGCTTTCCAGCCTGTGGGGAACAGGAATATGTGTTTCATTTTCATTTCTGAGGTGTTTGTCAAAAGTGATGTTTTTGGGCTGAATTGAGAAATAAGGCGAATGCTGTGTTAGACCTTGGGCTAGCTCTTCAGGGTAGGCTCGGAATCAAAATTCAAGCGAGAATTCGGCTTTCCAGCCCGTGGGGAACAGGAATATGTGTTTCTTTTTCATTTCTGAGGTGTTTGTCAAAAGTGATGTTTTTGGGCTGAATTGAATCCTAAGGCAAATGCTGTGTTAGACTTTCGGCTAGCTCTTCAGGGTAGGCTCGGAATCGAAAATCAAGCGAGAATTTGGCTTTCCAGCACGTGGGGAACAGGAATATGTCTTTCTTTTTCATTTCTGAGGTGTTTGTCAAAAGTGATGTTTTTGGGCTGAATTGAATCCTAAGGCGAATGCTGTGTTAGACCTTGGGCTAGCTCTTCAGGGAAAGGTCGGAATCAAAAATCAAGCGAGAATTCGGCTTTCCAGCCCATGGGGAACAGGAATATGTGTTTCTTTTTCATTTCTGAGGTGTTTGTCAAAAGTGATGTTTTTGGGCTGAACTGAATGCTAAGGCGAATGCTGTGTTAGACTTTGGGCTAGCTCTTCAGGGTAGGCTCGGAATCGAAAATCAAGCGAGAATTTGGCTTTCCAGCCCGTGGGGAACAGGAATATGTGTTTCTTTTTCATTTCTGAGGTGTTTGTCAAAAGTGATGTTTTTGGACTGAATTGAATCCTAAGGCGAATGATTTGTTAGACTTTGGGCTAGCTCTTCAGGGTAGGCTCGGAATCGAAAATAAAGTGAGAATTCGGCTTTCCAGCCCATGGGGAACAGGAATATGTGTTTCTTTTTCATTTCTGAGGTGTTTGTCAAAAGTGATGTTTTTGGGCTGAATTGAGAAATAAGGCGAATGCTGTGTTAGACCTTGGGCTAGCTCTTCATGGAAAGGTCGGAATCAAAAATCAAGCGAGAATTCGGCTTTCCAGCCTGTGGGGAACAGGAATATGTGTTTCATTTTCATTTCTGAGGTGTTTGTCAAAAGTCATGTTTTTTGGCTGTATTGAGTCCTAAGGCGAATGCTGTGTTAGACTTTGGGCTAGCTCTTCAGGGTAGGCTCGGAATCAAAATTCAAGCGAGAATTCGGCTTTCCAGCACGTGGGGAACAGGAATATGTGTTTCTTTTTCATTTCTGATGTGTTTGTCAAAAGTGATGTTTTTTGGCTGAATTGAGAACTAAGGCGAGTTCCGTGTTAGACATTGGGCTAGCTCTTCAGGGAAAGGTCGGAATCAAAAATCAAGCGAGAATTCGGCTTTCCAGCCTGTGGGGAACAGGAATATGTGTTTCATTTTCATTTCTGAGGTGTTTGTCAAAAGTGATGTTTTTGGGCTGAATTGAATCCTAAGGCGAATTCCGTGTTAGACATTGGGCTTTCTCTTCAGGGAAAACTCGGAATCAAAAATCAAGCGAGAATTCGGCTTTCCAGCCTGTGGGGAACAGGAATATGTGTTTCATTTTCATTTCTGAGGTGTTTGTCAAAAGTCATGTTTTTTGGCTGTATTGAGTACTAAGGCGAATGCTGTGTTAGACTTTGGGCTAGCGCTTCAGGGTAGGCTCGGAATCAAAATTCAAGCGAGAATTCGGCTTTCCAGCACATGGGGAACAGGAATATGTGTTTCTTTTTCATTTCTGAGGTGTTTGTCAAAAGTGATGTTTTTGGACTGAATTGAATCCTAAGGCGAATGCTGTGTTAGACTTTCGGCTAGCTCTTCAGGGTAGGCTCGGAATCGAAAATCAAGCGAGAATTTGGCTTTCCAGCCTGTGGGGAACAGGAATATGTGTTTCTTTTTCATTTCTGAGGTGTTTGTCAAAAGTGATGTTTTTGGGCTGAATTGAGAACTAAGGCGAATTCCGTGTTAGACATTGGGCTTTCTCTTCAGGGAAAGCTCGGAATCAAAAATCAAGCGAGAATTCGGCTTTCCAGCCTGTGGGGAACAGGAATATGTGTTTCATTTTCATTTCTGAGGTGTTTGTCAAAAGTCATGTTTTTTGGCTGTATTGAGTCCTAAGGCGAATGCTGTGTTAGACTTTGGGCTAGCTCTTCAGGGTAGGCTCGGAATCAAAATTCAAACGAGAATTCGGCTTTCCAGCACGTGGGGAACAGGAATATGTGTTTCTTTTTCATTTCTGAGGTGTTTGTCAAAAGTGATGTTTCTGGACTGAATTGAATCCTAAGGCGAATGCTGTGTTAGACTTTGGGCTAGCTCTTCAGGGAAAGGTCGGAATCAAAAATCAAGCGAGAATTCGGCTTTCCAGCCTGTGGGGAACAGGAATATATGTTTCATTTTCATTTCTGAGGTGTTTGTCAAAAGTAATGTTTTTTGGCTGTATTGAGTCCTAAGGCGAATGCTGTGTTAGACTTTGGGCTAGCTCTTCAGGGTAGGCTCGGAATCAAAATTCAAGCGAGAATTCGGCTTTCCAGCCCGTGGGGAACAGGAATATGTGTTTCTTTTTCATTTCTGAGGTGTTTGTCAAAAGTGATGTTTTTGGGCTGAATTGAATCCTAAGGCGAATGCTGTGTTAGACTTTGGGCTAGCTCTTCAGGGTAGGCTCGGAATCGAAAATCAAGCGAGAATTTGGCTTTCCAGCCTGTGGGGAAGAGGAATATGTGTTTCATTTTCATTTCTGAGGTGTTTGTCAAAAGTGATGTTTTTGGGCTGAATTGAGAAATAAGGCGAATGCTGTGTTAGACCTTGGGCTAGCTCTTCAGGGTAGGCTCGGAATCAAAATTCAAGCGAGAATTCAGCTTTCCAGCCCGTGGGGAGCAGGAATATTTGTTTCTTTTTCATTTCTGAGGTGTTTGTCAAAAGTCATGTTTTTTGGCTGTATTGAGTCCTAAGGCGAATGCTGTGTTAGACTTTGGGCTAGCTCTTCAGGGTAGGCTCGGAATCAAAATTCAAGCGAGAATTCGGCTTTCCAGCCCGTGGGGAACAGGAATATGTGTTTCTTTTTCATTTCTGAGGTGTTTGTCAAAAGTGATGTTTTTGGGCTGAATTGAATCCTAAGGCGAATGCTGTGTTAGACTTTGTGCTAGCTCTTCAGGGTAGGCTCGGAATCGAAAATCAAGCGAGAATTCAGCTTTCCAGCATGTGGGGAACATGAATATGTGTTTCTTTTTCATTTCTGAGGTGTTTGTCAAAAGTGATGTTTTTGGACAATTGAATCCTAAGGCGAATGCTGTGTTAGACTTTGGGCTAGCTCTTCAGGGTAGGCTCGGAATCGAAAATCAAGCGAGAATTTGGCTTTCCAGCACGTGGGGAACAGGAATATGTCTTTCTTTTTCCTTTCTGAGGTGTTTGTCAAAAGTGATGTTTTTGGGCTGAATTGAATCCTAAGGCGAATGCTGTGTTAGACCTTGGGCTAGCTCTTCAGGGAAAGGTCGGAATCAAAAATCAAGCGAGAATTCGGCTTTCCAGCCCGTGGGGAACAGGAATATGTGTTTCTTTTTCATTTCTGAGGTGTTTGTCAAAAGTGATGTTTTTGGGCTGAATTGAATCCTAAGGCGAATGCTGTGTTAGACTTTGGGCTAGCTCTTCAGGGTAGGCTTTGAATCGAAAATCAAGCGAGAATTTTGCTTTCCAGCACGTGGGGAAAAGGAATATGTCTTTCTTTTTCATTTCTGAGGTGTTTGTCAAAAGTGATGTTTTTGGGCTGAATTGAATCCTAAGGCGAATGCTGTGTTAGACCTTGGGCTAGCTCTTCAGGGAAAGGTCGGAATCAAAAATCAAGCGAGAATTCGGCTTTCCAGCCCGTGGGGAACAGGAATATGTGTTTCTTTTTCATTTCTGAGGTGTTTGTCAAAAGTGATGTTTTTGGGCTGAATTGAGAAATAAGGCGAATGCTGTGTTAGACCTTGGGCTAGCTCTTCAGGGTAGGCTCGGAATCAAAATTCAAGCGAGAATTCGGCTTTCCAGCATGTGGGGAAGAGGAATATGTGTTTCTTTTTCATTTCTGAGGTGTTTGTCAAAAGTGATGTTTTTGGGCTGAATTGAGAACTAAGGCGAATTCCGTGTTATACATTGGGCTAGCTCTTCAGGGAAAGGTCGGAATCAAAAATCAAGAGAGAATTCAGCTTTCCAGCCTGTGGGGAACAGGAATATGTGTTTCATTTTCATTTCTGAGGTGTTTGTCAAAAGTGATGTTTTTGGACTGAATTGAATCCTAAGGCGAATGCTGTGTTAGACTTTGGGCTAGCTCTTCAGGGTAGGCTCGGAATCGAAAATCAAGTGAGAATTCGGCTTTCCAGCCTGTGGGGAACAGGAATATGTGTTTCATTTTCATTTCTGAGGTGTTTGTCAAAAGTCATGTTTTTTGGCTGTATTGAGTCCTAAGGCGAATGCTGTGTTAGACTTTGGGCTAGCTCTTCAGGGAAAGGTCGGAATCAAAAATCAAGCGAGAATTCGGCTTTCCAGCCTGTGGGGAACAGGAATATGTGTTTCATTTTCATTTCTGAGGTGTTTGTCAAAAGTCATGTCTTTTGGCTGTATTGAGTCCTAAGGCGAATGCTGTGTTAGACTTTCGGCTAGCTCTTCAGGGTAGGCTCGGAATCGAAAATCAAGAGAGAATTCGGCTTTCCAGCCTGTGGAGAACAGGAATATGTGTTTCATTTTCATTTCTGAGGTGTTTGTCAAAAGTGATGTTTTTGGACTGAATTGAATCCTAAGGCGAATGCTGTGTTAGACTTTGGGCTAGCTCTTCAGGGTAGGCTCGGAATCGAAAATAAAGTGAGAATTCGGCTTTCCAGCCCGTGGGGAACAGGAATATGTGTTTCTTTTTCATTTCTGAGGTGTTTGTCAAAAGTGATGTTTTTGGGCTGAATTGAGAAATAAGGCGAATGCTGTGTTAGACCTTGGGCTAGCTCTTCATGGAAAGGTCGGAATCAAAAATCAAGCGAGAATTCGGCTTTCCAGCCTGTGGGGAACAGGAATATGTTTTTCATTTTCATTTCTGAGGTGTTTGTCAAGAGTCATGTTTTTTGGCTGAATTGAGAACTAAGGCGAATTCCGTGTTAGACATTGGGCTAGCTCTTCAGGGAAAGGTCGGAATCAAAAATCAAGCGAGAATTTGGCTTTCCAGCCTGTGGGGAACAGGAATATGTGTTTCATTTTCATTTCTGAGGTGTTTGTCAAAAGTGATGTTTTTGGACTGAATTGAATCTTAAGGCGAATGCTGTGTTAGACTTTGGGCTAGCTCTTCAGGGTAGGCTCGGAATCGAAAATAAAGCGAGAATTCAGCTTTCCAGCCTGTGGGGAACAGGAATATGTGTTTCATTTTCATTTCTGAGGTGTTTGTCAAAAGTGATGTTTTTGGGCTGAATTGAGATATAAGGCGAATGCTGTGTTAGACCTTGGGCTAGCTCTTCAGGGTAGGCTCGGAATCAAAATTCAAGCGAGAATTCGGCTTTCCAGCCCGTGGGGAACAGGAATATGTGTTTCTTTTTCATTTCTGAGGTGTTCGTCAAAAGTGATGTTTTTGGGCTGAATTGAATCCTAAGGCGAATGCTGTGTTAGACTTTCGGCTAGCTCTTCAGGGTAGGCTCGGAATCGAAAATCAAGCGAGAATTTGGCTTTCCAGCACGTAGGGAACAGGAATATGTCTTTCTTTTTCATTTCTGAGGTGTTTGTCAAAAGTGATGTTTTTGGGCTGAATTGAATCCTAAGGCGAATGCTGTGTTAGACCTTGGGCTAGCTCTTCAGGGAAAGGTCGGAATCAAAAATCAAGCGAGAATTCGGCTTTCCAGCCTGTGGGGAACAGGAATATGTGTTTCATTTTCATTTCTGAGGTGTTTGTCAAAAGTCATGTTTTTTGGCTGTATTGAGAAATAAGGCGAATGCTGTGTTAGACCTTGGGCTAGCTCTTCATGGAAAGGTCGGAATCAAAAATCAAGCGAGAATTCGGCTTTCCAGCCTGTGGGGAACAGGAATATGTTTTTCATTTTCATTTCTGAGGTGTTTGTCAAGAGTCATGTTTTTTGGCTGAATTGAGAACTAAGGCGAATTCCGTGTTAGACATTGGGCTAGCTCTTCAGGGAAAGGTCGGAATCAAAAATCAAGCGAGAATTCGGCTTTCCAGCCTGTGGGGAACAGGAATATGTGTTTCATTTTCATTTCTGAGGTGTTTGTCAAGAGTCATGTTTTTTGGCTGAATTGAGAACTAAGGCGAATTCCGTGTTAGACATTGGGCTAGCTCTTCAGGAAAGGTCGGAATCAAAAATCAAGCGAGAATTTGGCTTTCCAGCCTGTGGGGAACAGGAATATGTGTTTCATTTTCATTTCTGAGGTGTTTGTCAAAAGTGATGTTTTTGGGCTGAATTGAGATATAAGGCGAATGCTGTGTTAGACCTTGGGCTAGCTCTTCAGGGTAGGCTCGGAATCAAAATTCAAGCGAGAATTCGGCTTTCCAGCCCGTGGGGAACAGGAATATGTGTTTCTTTTTCATTTCTGAGGTGTTCGTCAAAAGTGATGTTTTTGGGCTGAATTGAATCCTAAGGCGAATGCTGTGTTAGACTTTCGGCTAGCTCTTCAGGGTAGGCTCGGAATCGAAAATCAAGCGAGAATTTGGCTTTCCAGCACGTAGGGAACAGGAATATGTCTTTCTTTTTCATTTCTGAGGTGTTTGTCAAAAGTGATGTTTTTGGGCTGAATTGAATCCTAAGGCGAATGCTGTGTTAGACCTTGGGCTAGCTCTTCAGGGAAAGGTCGGAATCAAAAATCAAGCGAGAATTCGGCTTTCCAGCCTGTGGGGAACAGGAATATGTGTTTCATTTTCATTTCTGAGGTGTTTGTCAAAAGTCATGTTTTTTGGCTGTATTGAGAAATAAGGCGAATGCTGTGTTAGACCTTGGGCTAGCTCTTCATGGAAAGGTCGGAATCAAAAATCAAGCGAGAATTCGGCTTTCCAGCCTGTGGGGAACAGGAATATGTTTTTCATTTTCATTTCTGAGGTGTTTGTCAAGAGTCATGTTTTTTGGCTGAATTGAGAACTAAGGCGAATTCCGTGTTAGACATTGGGCTAGCTCTTCAGGGAAAGGTCGGAATCAAAAATCAAGCGAGAATTCGGCTTTCCAGCCTGTGGGGAACAGGAATATGTGTTTCATTTTCATTTCTGAGGTGTTTGTCAAGAGTCATGTTTTTTGGCTGAATTGAGAACTAAGGCGAATTCCGTGTTAGACATTGGGCTAGCTCTTCAGGGAAAGGTCGGAATCAAAAATCAAGCGAGAATTTGGCTTTCCAGCCTGTGGGGAACAGGAATATGTGTTTCATTTTCATTTCTGAGGTGTTTGTCAAAAGTGATGTTTTTGGACTGAATTGAATCTTAAGGCGAATGCTGTGTTAGACTTTGGGCTAGCTCTTCAGGGTAGGCTCGGAATCGAAAATCAAGCGAGAATTTGGCTTTCCAGCCCGTGGGGAACAGGAATATGTGTTTCTTTTTCATTTCTGAGGTGTTTGTCAAAAGTGATGTTTTTGGGCTGAATTGAATCCTAAGGCGAATGCTGTGTTAGACTTTGGGCTAGCTCTTCAGGGTAGGCTTTGAATCGAAAATCAAGCGAGAATTTGGCTTTCCAGCACGTAGGGAACAGGAATATGTCTTTCTTTTTCATTTCTGAGGTGTTTGTCAAAAGTGATGTTTTTGGGCTGAATTGAATCCTAAGGCGAATGCTGTGTTAGACCTTGGGCTAGCTCTTCAGGGAAAGGTCGGAATCAAAAATCAAGAGAGAATTCAGCTTTCCAGCCTGTGGGGAACAGGAATATGTGTTTCATTTTCATTTTTGAGGTGTTTGTCAAAAGTGATGTTTTTGGACTGAATTGAATCCTAAGGCGAATGCTGTGTTAGACTTTGGGCTAGCTCTTCAGGGTAGGCTCGGAATCGAAAATCAAGTGAGAATTCGGCTTTCCAGCCTGTGGGGAACAGGAATATGTGTTTCATTTTCATTTCTGAGGTGTTTGTCAAAAGTCATGTTTTTTGGCTGTATTGAGTCCTAAGGCGAATGCTGTGTTAGACTTTGGGCTAGCTCTTCAGGGAAAGGTCGGAATCAAAAATCAAGCGAGAATTCAGCTTTCCAGCATGTGGGGAACAGGAATATGTGTTTCTTTTTCATTTCTGAGGTGTTTGTCAAAAGTGATGTTTTTGGACAATTGAATCCTAAGGCGAATGCTGTGTTAGACTTTGGGCTAGCTCTTCAGGGTAGGCTCGGAATCGAAAATCAAGTGAGAATTCGGCTTTCCAGCCCGTGGGGAACAGGAATATGTGTTTCTTTTTCATTTCTGAGGTGTTTGTCAAAAGTGATGTTTTTGGGCTGAATTGAATCCTAAGGCGAATGCTGTGTTAGACTTTGTGCTAGCTCTTCAGGGTAGGCTCGGAATCGAAAATCAAGCGAGAATTCAGCTTTCCAGCATGTGGGGAACAGGAATATGTGTTTCTTTTTCATTTCTGAGGTGTTTGTCAAAAGTGATGTTTTTGGACAATTGAATCCTAAGGCGAATGCTGTGTTAGACTTTGGGCTAGCTCTTCAGGGTAGGCTCGGAATCGAAAATCAAGCGAGAATTTGGCTTTCCAGCACGTGGGGAACAGGAATATGTCTTTCTTTTTCATTTCTGAGGTGTTTGTCAAAAGTGATGTTTTTGGGCTGAATTGAATCCTAAGGCGAATGCTGTGTTAGACCTTGGGCTAGCTCTTCAGGGAAAGGTCGGAATCAAAAATCAAGCGAGAATTCGGCTTTCCAGCCCGTGGGGAACAGGAATATGTGTTTCTTTTTCATTTCTGAGGTGTTTGTCAAAAGTGATGTTTTTGGGCTGAATTGAATCCTAAGGCGAATGCTGTGTTAGACTTTGGGCTAGCTCTTCAGGGTAGGCTTTGAATCGAAAATCAAGCGAGAATTTTGCTTTCCAGCACGTGGGGAAAAGGAATATGTCTTTCTTTTTCATTTCTGAGGTGTTTGTCAAAAGTGATGTTTTTGGGCTGAATTGAATCCTAAGGCGAATGCTGTGTTAGACCTTGGGCTAGCTCTTCAGGGAAAGGTCGGAATCAAAAATCAAGCGAGAATTCGGCTTTCCAGCCCGTGGGGAACAGGAATATGTGTTTCTTTTTCATTTCTGAGGTGTTTGTCAAAAGTGATGTTTTTGGGCTGAATTGAGAAATAAGGCGAATGCTGTGTTAGACCTTGGGCTAGCTCTTCAGGGTAGGCTCGGAATCAAAATTCAAGCGAGAATTCGGCTTTCCAGCATGTGGGGAAGAGGAATATGTGTTTCTTTTTCATTTCTGAGGTGTTTGTCAAAAGTGATGTTTTTGGGCTGAATTGAGAACTAAGGCGAATTCCGTGTTAGACATTGGGCTAGCTCTTCAGGGAAAGGTCGGAATCAAAAATCAAGAGAGAATTCAGCTTTCCAGCCTGTGGGGAACAGGAATATGTGTTTCATTTTCATTTCTGAGGTGTTTGTCAAAAGTGATGTTTTTGGACAGAATTGAATCCTAAGGCGAATGCTGTGTTAGACTTTGGGCTAGCTCTTCAGGGTAGGCTCGGAATCGAAAATAAAGTGAGAATTCGGCTTTCCAGCCCGTGGGGAACAGGAATATGTGTTTCTTTTTCATTTCTGAGGTGTTTGTCAAAAGTGATGTTTTTGGGCTGAATTGAGAAATAAGGCGAATGCTGTGTTAGACCTTGGGCTAGCTCTTCATGGAAAGGTCGGAATCAAAAATCAAGCGAGAATTCGGCTTTCCAGCCTGTGGGGAACAGGAATATGTTTTTCATTTTCATTTCTGAGGTGTTTGTCAAGAGTCATGTTTTTTGGCTGAATTGAGAACTAAGGCGAATTCCGTGTTAGACATTGGGCTAGCTCTTCAGGGAAAGGTCGGAATCAAAAATCAAGCGAGAATTTGGCTTTCCAGCCTGTGGGGAACAGGAATATGTGTTTCATTTTCATTTCTGAGGTGTTTGTCAAAAGTGATGTTTTTGGACTGAATTGAATCTTAAGGCGAATGCTGTGTTAGACTTTGGGCTAGCTCTTCAGGGTAGGCTCGGAATCGAAAATAAAGCGAGAATTCAGCTTTCCAGCCTGTGGGGAACAGGAATATGTGTTTCATTTTCATTTCTGAGGTGTTTGTCAAAAGTGATGTTTTTGGGCTGAATTGAGAAATAAGGCGAATGCTGTGTTAGACCTTGGGCTAGCTCTTCAGGGTAGGCTCGGAATCAAAATTCAAGCGAGAATTCGGCTTTCCAGCCCGTGGGGAACAGGAATATGTGTTTCTTTTTCATTTCTGAGGTGTTCGTCAAAAGTGATGTTTTTGGGCTGAATTGAATCCTAAGGCGAATGCTGTGTTAGACTTTCGGCTAGCTCTTCAGGGTAGGCTCGGAATCGAAAATCAAGCGAGAATTTGGCTTTCCAGCATGTAGGGAACAGGAATATGTCTTTCTTTTTCATTTCTGAGGTGTTTGTCAAAAGTGATGTTTTTGGGCTGAATTGAATCCTAAGGCGAATGCTGTGTTAGACCTTGGGCTAGCTCTTCAGGGAAAGGTCGGAATCAAAAATCAAGCGAGAATTCGGCTTTCCAGCCTGTGGGGAACAGGAATATGTGTTTCATTTTCATTTCTGAGGTGTTTGTCAAAAGTCATGTTTTTTGGCTGTATTGAGAAATAAGGCGAATGCTGTGTTAGACCTTGGGCTAGCTCTTCATGGAAAGGTCGGAATCAAAAATCAAGCGAGAATTCGGCTTTCCAGCCTGTGGAGAACAGGAATATGTTTTTCATTTTCATTTCTGAGGTGTTTGTCAAGAGTCATGTTTTTTGGCTGAATTGAGAACTAAGGCGAATTCCGTGTTAGACATTGGGCTAGCTCTTCAGGGAAAGGTCGGAATCAAAAATCAAGCGAGAATTTGGCTTTCCAGCCTGTGGGGAACAGGAATATGTGTTTCATTTTCATTTCTGAGGTGTTTGTCAAAAGTGATGTTTTTGGACTGAATTGAATCTTAAGGCGAATGCTGTGTTAGACTTTGGGCTAGCTCTTCAGGGTAGGCTCGGAATCGAAAATCAAGCGAGAATTTGGCTTTCCAGCCCGTGGGGAACAGGAATATGTGTTTCTTTTTCATTTCTGAGGTGTTTGTCAAAAGTGATGTTTTTGGGCTGAATTGAATCCTAAGGCGAATGCTGTGTTAGACTTTGGGCTAGCTCTTCAGGGTAGGCTTTGAATCGAAAATCAAGCGAGAATTTGGCTTTCCAGCACGTAGGGAACAGGAATATGTCTTTCTTTTTCATTTCTGAGGTGTTTGTCAAAAGTGATGTTTTTGGGCTGAATTGAATCCTAAGGCGAATGCTGTGTTAGACCTTGGGCTAGCTCTTCAGGGAAAGGTCGGAATCAAAAATCAAGAGAGAATTCAGCTTTCCAGCCTGTGGGGAACAGGAATATGTGTTTCATTTTCATTTTTGAGGTGTTTGTCAAAAGTGATGTTTTTGGACTGAATTGAATCCTAAGGCGAATGCTGTGTTAGACTTTGGGCTAGCTCTTCAGGGTAGGCTCGGAATCGAAAATCAAGTGAGAATTCGGCTTTCCAGCCTGTGGGGAACAGGAATATGTGTTTCATTTTCATTTCTGAGGTGTTTGTCAAAAGTCATGTTTTTTGGCTGTATTGAGTCCTAAGGCGAATGCTGTGTTAGACTTTGGGCTAGCTCTTCAGGGAAAGGTCGGAATCAAAAATCAAGCGAGAATTCAGCTTTCCAGCATGTGGGGAACAGGAATATGTGTTTCTTTTTCATTTCTGAGGTGTTTGTCAAAAGTGATGTTTTTGGGCTGAATTGAATCCTAAGGCGAATGCTGTGTTAGACTTTGTGCTAGCTCTTCAGGGTAGGCTCGGAATCGAAAATCAAGCGAGAATTCAGCTTTCCAGCATGTGGGGAACAGGAATATGTGTTTCTTTTTCATTTCTGAGGTGTTTGTCAAAAGTGATGTTTTTGGACAATTGAATCCTAAGGCGAATGCTGTGTTAGACTTTGGGCTAGCTCTTCAGGGTAGGCTCGGAATCGAAAATCAAGCGAGAATTTGGCTTTCCAGCACGTGGGGAACAGGAATATGTCTTTCTTTTTCATTTCTGAGGTGTTTGTCAAAAGTGATGTTTTTGGGCTGAATTGAATCCTAAGGCGAATGCTGTGTTAGACCTTGGGCTAGCTCTTCAGGGAAAGGTCGGAATCAAAAATCAAGCGAGAATTCGGCTTTCCAGCCCGTGGGGAACAGGAATATGTGTTTCTTTTTCATTTCTGAGGTGTTTGTCAAAAGTGATGTTTTTGGGCTGAATTGAATCCTAAGGCGAATGCTGTGTTAGACTTTGGGCTAGCTCTTCAGGGTAGGCTTTGAATCGAAAATCAAGCGAGAATTTTGCTTTCCAGCACGTGGGGAAAAGGAATATGTCTTTCTTTTTCATTTCTGAGGTGTTTGTCAAAAGTGATGTTTTTGGGCTGAATTGAATCCTAAGGCGAATGCTGTGTTAGACCTTGGGCTAGCTCTTCAGGGAAAGGTCGGAATCAAAAATCAAGCGAGAATTCGGCTTTCCAGCCCGTGGGGAACAGGAATATGTGTTTCTTTTTCATTTCTGAGGTGTTTGTCAAAAGTGATGTTTTTGGGCTGAATTGAGAAATAAGGCGAATGCTGTGTTAGACCTTGGGCTAGCTCTTCAGGGTAGGCTCCGAATCAAAATTCAAGCGAGAATTCGGCTTTCCAGCATGTGGGGAAGAGGAATATGTGTTTCTTTTTCATTTCTGAGGTGTTTGTCAAAAGTGATGTTTTGGGCTGAATTGAGAACTAAGGCGAATTCCGTGTTAGACATTGGGCTAGCTCTTCAGGGAAAGGTCGGAATCAAAAATCAAGAGAGAATTCAGCTTTCCAGCCTGTGGGGAACAGGAATATGTGTTTCATTTTCATTTCTGAGGTGTTTGTCAAAAGTGATGTTTTTGGACAGAATTGAATCCTAAGGCGAATGCTGTGTTAGACTTTGGGCTAGCTCTTCAGGGTAGGCTCGGAATTGAAAATCAAGTGAGAATTCGGCTTTCCAGCCTGTGGGGAACAGGAATATGTGTTTCATTTTCATTTCTGAGGTGTTTGTCAAAAGTCATGTTTTTTGGCTGTATTGAGTCCTAAGGCGAATGCTGTGTTAGACTTTGGGCTAGCTCTTCAGGGAAAGGTCGGAATCAAAAATCAAGCGAGAATTCGGCTTTCCAGCCTGTGGGGAACAGGAATATGTGTTTCATTTTCATTTCTGAGGTGTTTGTCAAAAGTCATGTCTTTTGGCTGTATTGAGTCCTAAGGCGAATGCTGTGTTAGACTTTCGGCTAGCTCTTCAGGGTAGGCTCGGAATCGAAAATCAAGAGAGAATTCGGCTTTCCAGCCTGTGGGGAACAGGAATATGTGTTTCATTTTCATTTCTGAGGTGTTTGTCAAAAGTGATGTTTTTGGACTGAATTGAATCCTAAGGCGAATGCTGTGTTAGACTTTGGGCTAGCTCTTCAGGGTAGGCTCGGAATCGAAAATAAAGTGAGAATTCGGCTTTCCAGCCCGTGGGGAACAGGAATATGTGTTTCTTTTTCATTTCTGAGGTGTTTGTCAAAAGTGATGTTTTTGGGCTGAATTGAGAAATAAGGCGAATGCTGTGTTAGACCTTGGGCTAGCTCTTCATGGAAAGGTCGGAATCAAAAATCAAGCGAGAATTCGGCTTTCCAGCCTGTGGGGAACAGGAATATGTTTTTCATTTTCATTTCTGAGGTGTTTGTCAAGAGTCATGTTTTTTGGCTGAATTGAGAACTAAGGCGAATTCCGTGTTAGACATTGGGCTAGCTCTTCAGGGAAAGGTCGGAATCAAAAATCAAGCGAGAATTTGGCTTTCCAGCCTGTGGGGAACAGGAATATGTGTTTCATTTTCATTTCTGAGGTGTTTGTCAAAAGTGATGTTTTTGGACTGAATTGAATCTTAAGGCGAATGCTGTGTTAGACTTTGGGCTAGCTCTTCAGGGTAGGCTCGGAATCGAAAATAAAGCGAGAATTCAGCTTTCCAGCCTGTGGGGAACAGGAATATGTGTTTCATTTTCATTTCTGAGGTGTTTGTCAAAAGTGATGTTTTTGGGCTGAATTGAGAAATAAGGCGAATGCTGTGTTAGACCTTGGGCTAGCTCTTCAGGGTAGGCTCGGAATCAAAATTCAAGCGAGAATTCGGCTTTCCAGCCCGTGGGGAACAGGAATATGTGTTTCTTTTTCATTTCTGAGGTGTTCGTCAAAAGTGATGTTTTTGGGCTGAATTGAATCCTAAGGCGAATGCTGTGTTAGACTTTCGGCTAGCTCTTCAGGGTAGGCTCGGAATCGAAAATCAAGCGAGAATTTGGCTTTCCAGCACGTAGGGAACAGGAATATGTCTTTCTTTTTCATTTCTGAGGTGTTTGTCAAAAGTGATGTTTTTGGGCTGAATTGAATCCTAAGGCGAATGCTGTGTTAGACCTCGGGCTAGCTCTTCAGGGAAAGGTCGGAATCAAAAATCAAGCGAGAATTCGGCTTTCCAGCCTGTGGGGAACAGGAATATGTGTTTCATTTTCATTTCTGAGGTGTTTGTCAAAAGTCATGTTTTTTGGCTGTATTGAGAAATAAGGCGAATGCTGTGTTAGACCTTGGGCTAGCTCTTCATGGAAAGGTCGGAATCAAAAATCAAGCGAGAATTCGGCTTTCCAGCCTGTGGGGAACAGGAATATGTTTTTCATTTTCATTTCTGAGGTGTTTGTCAAGAGTCATGTTTTTTGGCTGAATTGAGAACTAAGGCGAATTCCGTGTTAGACATTGGGCTAGCTCTTCAGGGAAAGGTCGGAATCAAAAATCAAGCGAGAATTTGGCTTTCCAGCCTGTGGGGAACAGGAATATGTGTTTCATTTTCATTTCTGAGGTGTTTGTCAAAAGTGATGTTTTTGGACTGAATTGAATCTTAAGGCGAATGCTGTGTTAGACTTTGGGCTAGCTCTTCAGGGTAGGCTCGGAATCGAAAATCAAGCGAGAATTTGGCTTTCCAGCCCGTGGGGAACAGGAATATGTGTTTCTTTTTCATTTCTGAGGTGTTTGTCAAAAGTGATGTTTTTGGGCTGAATTGAATCCTAAGGCGAATGCTGTGTTAGACTTTGGGCTAGCTCTTCAGGGTAGGCTTTGAATCGAAAATCAAGCGAGAATTTTGCTTTCCAGCACGTGGGGAAAAGGAATATGTCTTTCTTTTTCATTTCTGAGGTGTTTGTCAAAAGTGATGTTTTTGGGCTGAATTGAATCCTAAGGCGAATGCTGTGTTAGACCTTGGGCTAGCTCTTCAGGGAAAGGTCGGAATCAAAAATCAAGCGAGAATTCGGCTTTCCAGCCCGTGGGGAACAGGAATATGTGTTTCTTTTTCATTTCTGAGGTGTTTGTCAAAAGTGATGTTTTTGGGCTGAATTGAGAAATAAGGCGAATGCTGTGTTAGACCTTGGGCTAGCTCTTCAGGGTAGGCTCGGAATCAAAATTCAAGCGAGAATTCGGCTTTCCAGCATGTGGGGAAGAGGAATATGTGTTTCTTTTTCATTTCTGAGGTGTTTGTCAAAAGTGAGGTTTTTGGGCTGAATTGAGAACTAAGGCGAATTCCGTGTTAGACATTGGGCTAGCTCTTCAGGGAAAGGTCGGAATCAAAAATCAAGAGAGAATTCAGCTTTCCAGCCTGTGGGGAACAGGAATATGTGTTTCATTTTCATTTCTGAGGTGTTTGTCAAAAGTGATGTTTTTGGACTGAATTGAATCCTAAGGCGAATGCTGTGTTAGACTTTGGGCTAGCTCTTCAGGGTAGGCTCGGAATCGAAAATCAAGTGAGAATTCGGCTTTCCAGCCTGTGGGGAACAGGAATATGTGTTTCATTTTCATTTCTGAGGTGTTTGTCAAAAGTCATGTTTTTTGGCTGTATTGAGTCCTAAGGCGAATGCTGTGTTAGACTTTGGGCTAGCTCTTCAGGGAAAGGTCGGAATCAAAAATCAAGCGAGAATTCGGCTTTCCAGCCTGTGGGGAACAGGAATATGTGTTTCATTTTCATTTCTGAGGTGTTTGTCAAAAGTCATGTCTTTTGGCTGTATTGAGTCCTAAGGCGAATGCTGTGTTAGACTTTCGGCTAGCTCTTCAGGGTAGGCTCGGAATCGAAAATCAAGAGAGAATTCGGCTTTCCAGCCTGTGGGGAACAGGAATATGTGTTTCATTTTCATTTCTGAGGTGTTTGTCAAAAGTGATGTTTTTGGACTGAATTGAATCCTAAGGCGAATGCTGTGTTAGACTTTGGGCTAGCTCTTCAGGGTAGGCTCGGAATCGAAAATAAAGTGAGAATTCGGCTTTCCAGCCCGTGGGGAACAGGAATATGTGTTTCTTTTTCATTTCTGAGGTGTTTGTCAAAAGTGATGTTTTTGGGCTGAATTGAGAAATAAGGCGAATGCTGTGTTAGACCTTGGGCTAGCTCTTCATGGAAAGGTCGGAATCAAAAATCAAGCGAGAATTCGGCTTTCCAGCCTGTGGGGAACAGGAATATGTTTTTCATTTTCATTTCTGAGGTGTTTGTCAAGAGTCATGTTTTTTGGCTGAATTGAGAACTAAGGCGAATTCCGTGTTAGACATTGGGCTAGCTCTTCAGGGAAAGGTCGGAATCAAAAATCAAGCGAGAATTTGGCTTTCCAGCCTGTGGGGAACAGGAATATGTGTTTCATTTTCATTTCTGAGGTGTTTGTCAAAAGTGATGTTTTTGGACTGAATTGAATCTTAAGGCGAATGCTGTGTTAGACTTTGGGCTAGCTCTTCAGGGTAGGCTCGGAATCGAAAATAAAGCGAGAATTCAGCTTTCCAGCCTGTGGGGAACAGGAATATGTGTTTCATTTTCATTTCTGAGGTGTTTGTCAAAAGTGATGTTTTTGGGCTGAATTGAGAAATAAGGCGAATGCTGTGTTAGACCTTGGGCTAGCTCTTCAGGGTAGGCTCGGAATCAAAATTCAAGCGAGAATTCGGCTTTCCAGCCCGTGGGGAACAGGAATATGTGTTTCTTTTTCATTTCTGAGGTGTTCGTCAAAAGTGATGTTTTTGGGCTGAATTGAATCCTAAGGCGAATGCTGTGTTAGACTTTCGGCTAGCTCTTCAGGGTAGGCTCGGAATCGAAAATCAAGCGAGAATTTGGCTTTCCAGCACGTAGGGAACAGGAATATGTCTTTCTTTTTCATTTCTGAGGTGTTTGTCAAAAGTGATGTTTTTGGGCTGAATTGAATCCTAAGGCGAATGCTGTGTTAGACCTTGGGCTAGCTCTTCAGGGAAAGGTCGGAATCAAAAATCAAGCGAGAATTCGGCTTTCCAGCCTGTGGGGAACAGGAATATGTGTTTCATTTTCATTTCTGAGGTCTTTGTCAAAAGTCATGTTTTTTGGCTGAATTGAGAACTAAGGCGAATTCCGTGTTAGACATTGGGCTAGCTCTTCAGGGAAAGGTCGGAATCAAAAATCAAGCGAGAATTTGGCTTTCCAGCCTGTGGGGAACAGGAATATGTGTTTCATTTTCATTTCTGAGGTGTTTGTCAAAAGTGATGTTTTTGGACTGAATTGAATCTTAAGGCGAATGCTGTGTTAGACTTTGGGCTAGCTCTTCAGGGTAGGCTCGGAATCGAAAATAAAGCGAGAATTCAGCTTTCCAGCCTGTGGGGAACAGGAATATGTGTTTCATTTTCATTTCTGAGGTGTTTGTCAAAAGTGATGTTTTTGGGCTGAATTGAGAAATAAGGCGAATGCTGTGTTAGACCTTGGGCTAGCTCTTCAGGGTAGGCTCGGAATCAAAATTCAAGCGAGAATTCGGCTTTCCAGCCCGTGGGGAACAGGAATATGTGTTTCTTTTTCATTTCTGAGGTGTTCGTCAAAAGTGATGTTTTTGGGCTGAATTGAATCCTAAGGCGAATGCTGTGTTAGACTTTCGGCTAGCTCTTCAGGGTAGGCTCGGAATCGAAAATCAAGCGAGAATTTGGCTTTCCAGCACGTAGGGAACAGGAATATGTCTTTCTTTTTCATTTCTGAGGTGTTTGTCAAAAGTGATGTTTTTGGGCTGAATTGAATCCTAAGGCGAATGCTGTGTTAGACCTTGGGCTAGCTCTTCAGGGAAAGGTCGGAATCAAAAATCAAGCGAGAATTCGGCTTTCCAGCCTGTGGGGAACAGGAATATGTGTTTCATTTTCATTTCTGAGGTGTTTGTCAAAAGTCATGTTTTTTGGCTGTATTGAGAAATAAGGCGAATGCTGTGTTAGACCTTGGGCTAGCTCTTCATGGAAAGGTCGGAATCAAAAATCAAGCGAGAATTCGGCTTTCCAGCCTGTGGGGAACAGGAATATGTTTTTCATTTTCATTTCTGAGGTGTTTGTCAAGAGTCATGTTTTTTGGCTGAATTGAGAACTAAGGCGAATTCCGTGTTAGACATTGGGCTAGCTCTTCAGGGAAAGGTCGGAATCAAAAATCAAGCGAGAATTTGGCTTTCCAGCCTGTGGGGAACAGGAATATGTGTTTCATTTTCATTTCTGAGGTGTTTGTCAAAAGTGATGTTTTTGGACTGAATTGAATCTTAAGGCGAATGCTGTGTTAGACTTTGGGCTAGCTCTTCAGGGTAGGCTCGGAATTGAAAATCAAGCGAGAATTTGGCTTTCCAGCCCGTGGGGAACAGGAATATGTGTTTCTTTTTCATTTCTGAGGTGTTTGTCAAAAGTGATGTTTTTGGACTGAATTGAATCCTAAGGCGAATGCTGTGTTAGACTTTCGGCTAGCTCTTCAGGGTAGGCTCGGAATCGAAAATAAAGTGAGAATTCGGCTTTCCAGCCCGTGGGGAACAGGAATATGTGTTTCTTTTTCATTTCTGAGGTGTTTGTCAAAAGTGATGTTTTTTGGCTGAATTGAGAACTAAGGCGAATTCCGTGTTAGACATTGGGCTAGCTCTTCAGGGAAAGGTCGGAATCAAAAATCAAGCGAGAATTCGGCTTTCCAGCCTGTGGGGAACAGGAATATGTGTTTCATTTTCATTTCTGAGGTGTTTGTCAAAAGTGATGTTTTTGGGCTGAATTGAATCCTAAGGCGAATTCCATGTTAGACATTGGGCTTTCTCTTCAGGGAAAACTCGGAATCAAAAATCAAGCGAGAATTCGGCTTTCCAGCCTGTGGGGAACAGGAATATGTGTTTCATTTTCATTTCTGAGGTGTTTGTCAAAAGTCATGTTTTTTGGCTGTATTGAGTCCTAAGGCGAATGCTGTGTTAGACTTTGGGCTAGCGCTTCAGGGTAGGCTCGGAATCAAAATTCAAGCGAGAATTCGGCTTTCCAGCACATGGGGAACAGGAATATGTGTTTCTTTTTCATTTCTGAGGTGTTTGTCAAAAGTGATGTCTTTGGACTGAATTGAATCCTAAGGCGAATGCTGTGTTAGACTTTCGGCTAGCTCTTCAGGGTAGGCTCGGAATCGAAAATCAAGCGAGAATTTGGCTTTCCAGCCTGTGGGGAACAGGAATATGTGTTTCTTTTTCATTTCTGAGGTGTTTGTCAAAAGTGATGTTTTTGGGCTGAATTGAGAACTAAGGCGAATTCCGTGTTAGACATTGGGCTTTCTCTTCAGGGAAAGCTCGGAATCAAAAATCAAGCGAGAATTCGGCTTTCCAGCCTGTGGGGAACAGGAATATGTGTTTCATTTTCATTTCTGAGGTGTTTGTCAAAAGTCATGTTTTTTGGCTGTATTGAGTCCTAAGGCGAATGCTGTGTTAGACTTTGGGCTAGCTCTTCAGGGTAGGCTCGGAATCAAAATTCAAACGAGAATTCGGCTTTCCAGCACGTGGGGAACAGGAATATGTCTTTCTTTTTCATTTCTGAGGTGTTTGTCAAAAGTGATGTTTTTGGACTGAATTGAATCCTAAGGCGAATGCTGTGTTAGACTTTGGGCTAGCTCTTCAGGGAAAGGTCGGAATCAAAAATCAAGCGAGAATTCGGCTTTCCAGCCTGTGGGGAACAGGAATATATGTTTCATTTTCATTTCTGAGGTGTTTGTCAAAAGTAATGTTTTTTGGCTGTATTGAGTCCTAAGGCGAATGCTGTGTTAGACTTTGGGCTAGCTCTTCAGGGTAGGCTCGGAATCAAAATTCAAGCGAGAATTCGGCTTTCCAGCCCGTGGGGAACAGGAATATGTGTTTCTTTTTCATTTCTGAGGTGTTTGTCAAAAGTGATGTTTTTGGGCTGAATTGAATCCTAAGGCGAATGCTGTGTTAGACTTTGGGCTAGCTCTTTAGGGTAGGCTCGGAATCGAAAATCAAGCAAGAATTTGGCTTTCCAGCACGTGGGGAACAGGAATATTTCTTTCTTTTTCATTTCTGAGGTGTTTGTCAAAAGTGATGTTTTTGGGCTGAATTGAGAAATAAGGCGAATGCTGTGTTAGACCTTGGGCTAGCTCTTCAGGGTAGGCTCGGAATCAAAATTCAAGCGAGAATTCGGCTTTCCAGCCCGTGGGGAACAGGAATATGTGTTTCTTTTTCATTTCTGAGGTGTTTGTCAAAAGTCATGTTTTTTGGCTGTATTGAGTCCTAAGGCGAATGCTGTGTTAGACTTTGGGCTAGCTCTTCAGGGTAGGCTCGGAATCAAAAATCAAGCGAGAATTCGGCTTTCCAGCCCGTGGGGAACAGGAATATGTGTTTCTTTTTCATTTCTGAGGTGTTTGTCAAAAGTGATGTTTTTGGGCTGAATTGAATCCTAAGGCGAATGCTGTGTTAGACTTTGTGCTAGCTCTTCAGGGTAGGCTCGGAATCGAAAATCAAGCGAGAATTCAGCTTTCCAGCATGTGGGGAACAGGAATATGTGTTTCTTTTTCATTTCTGAGGTGTTTGTCAAAAGTGATGTTTTTGGACAATTGAATCCTAAGGCGAATGCTGTGTTAGACCTTGGGCTAGCTCTTCAGGGAAAGGTCGGAATCAAAAATCAAGCGAGAATTCGGCTTTCCAGCCCGTGGGGAACAGGAATATGTGTTTCTTTTTCATTTCTGAGGTGTTTGTCAAAAGTGATGTTTTTGGACAATTGAATCCTAAGGCGAATGCTGTGTTAGACTTTGGGCTAGCTCTTCAGGGTAGGCTCGGAATCGAAAATCAAGCGAGAATTTGGCTTTCCAGCACGTGGGGAACAGGAATATGTCTTTCTTTTTCATTTCTGAGGTGTTTGTCAAAAGTGATGTTTTTGGGCTGAATTGAATCCTAAGGCGAATGCTGTGTTAGACCTTGGGCTAGCTCTTCAGGGAAAGGTCGGAATCAAAAATCAAGCGAGAATTCGGCTTTCCAGCCCGTGGGGAACAGGAATATGTGTTTCTTTTTCATTTCTGAGGTGTTTGTCAAAAGTGATGTTTTTGGGCTGAATTGAATCCTAAGGCGAATGCTGTGTTAGACTTTGGGCTAGCTCTTCAGGGTAGGCTTTGAATCGAAAATCAAGCGAGAATTTTGCTTTCCAGCACGTGGGGAAAAGGAATATGTCTTTCTTTTTCATTTCTGAGGTGTTTGTCAAAAGTGATGTTTTTGGGCTGAATTGAATCCTAAGGCGAATGCTGTGTTAGACCTTGGGCTAGCTCTTCAGGGAAAGGTCGGAATCAAAAATCAAGCGAGAATTCGGCTTTCCAGCCCGTGGGGAACAGGAATATGTGTTTCTTTTTCATTTCTGAGGTGTTTGTCAAAAGTGATGTTTTTGGGCTGAATTGAGAAATAAGGCGAATGCTGTGTTAGACCTTGGGCTAGCTCTTCAGGGTAGGCTCGGAATCAAAATTCAAGCGAGAATTCGGCTTTCCAGCATGTGGGGAAGAGGAATATGTGTTTCTTTTTCATTTCTGAGGTGTTTGTCAAAAGTGATGTTTTTTGGCTGAATTGAGAACTAAGGCGAATTCCGTGTTAGACATTGGGCTAGCTCTTCAGGGAAAGGTCGGAATCAAAAATCAAGAGAGAATTCAGCTTTCCAGCCTGTGGGGAACAGGAATATGTGTTTCATTTTCATTTCTGAGGTGTTTGTCAAAAGTGATGTTTTTGGACTGAATTGAATCCTAAGGCGAATGCTGTGTTAGACTTTGGGCTAGCTCTTCAGGGTAGGCTCGGAATCGAAAATCAAGTGAGAATTCGGCTTTCCAGCCTGTGGGGAACAGGAATATGTGTTTCATTTTCATTTCTGATGTGTTTGTCAAAAGACATGTTTTTTGGCTGTATTGAGTCCTAAGGCGAATGCTGTGTTACACTTTGGGCTAGCTCTTCAGGGAAAGGTCGGAATCAAAAATCAAGCGAGAATTCGGCTTTCCAGCCTGTGGGGAACAGGAATATGTGTTTCATTTTCATTTCTGAGGTGTTCGTCAAAAGTGATGTTTTTGGGCTGAATTGAATCCTAAGGCAAATGCTGTGTTAGACTTTCGGCTAGCTCTTCAGGGTAGGCTCGGAATCGAAAATCAAGCGAGAATTTGGCTTTCCAGCACGTAGGGAACAGGAATATGTCTTTCTTTTTCATTTCTGAGGTGTTTGTCAAAAGTGATGTTTTTGGGCTGAATTGAATCCTAAGGCGAATGCTGTGTTAGACCTTGGGCTAGCTCTTCAGGGAAAGGTCGGAATCAAAAATCAAGCGAGAATTCGGCTTTCCAGCCTGTGGGGAACAGGAATATGTGTTTCATTTTCATTTCTGAGGTGTTTGTCAAAAGTCATGTTTTTTGGCTGTATTGAGAAATAAGGCGAATGCTGTGTTAGACCTTGGGCTAGCTCTTCATGGAAAGGTCGGAATCAAAAATCAAGCGAGAATTCGGCTTTCCAGCCTGTGGGGAACAGGAATATGTTTTTCATTTTCATTTCTGAGGTGTTTGTCAAGAGTCATGTTTTTTGGCTGAATTGAGAACTAAGGCGAATTCCGTGTTAGACATTGGGCTAGCTCTTCAGGGAAAGGTCGGAATCAAAAATCAAGCGAGAATTTGGCTTTCCAGCCTGTGGGGAACAGGAATATGTGTTTCATTTTCATTTCTGAGGTGTTTGTCAAAAGTGATGTTTTTGGACTGAATTGAATCTTAAGGCGAATGCTGTGTTAGACTTTGGGCTAGCTCTTCAGGGTAGGCTCGGAATCGAAAATAAAGCGAGAATTCAGCTTTCCAGCCTGTGGGGAACAGGAATATGTGTTTCATTTTCATTTCTGAGGTGTTTGTCAAAAGTGATGTTTTTGGGCTGAATTGAGAAATAAGGCGAATGCTGTGTTAGACCTTGGGCTAGCTCTTCAGGGTAGGCTCGGAATCGAAAATCAAGCGAGAATTTGGCTTTCCAGCACGTAGGGAACAGGAATATGTCTTTCTTTTTCATTTCTGAGGTGTTTGTCAAAAGTGATGTTTTTGGGCTGAATTGAATCCTAAGGCGAATGCTGTGTTAGACTTTCGGCTAGTTCTTCAGGGTAGGCTCGGAATCGAAAATCAAGCGAGAATTTGGCTTTCCAGCCCGTGGGGAACAGGAATATGTGTTTCTTTTTCATTTCTGAGGTGTTTGTCAAAAGTGATGTTTTTGGGCTGAATTGAGAAATAAGGCGAATGCTGTGTTAGACCTTGGGCTAGCTCTTCATGGAAAGGTCGGAATCAAAAATCAAGCGAGAATTCGGCTTTCCAGCCTGTGGGGAACAGGAATATGTGTTTCATTTTCATTTCTGAGGTGTTTGTCAAAAGTCATGTTTTTTGGCTGTATTGAGTCCTAAGGCGAATGCTGTGTTAGACTTTGGGCTAGCTCTTCAGGGTAGGCTCGGAATCAAAATTCAAGCGAGAATTCGGCTTTCCAGCACGTGGGGAACAGGAATATGTGTTTCTTTTTCATTTCTGATGTGTTTGTCAAAAGTCATGTTTTTTGGCTGTATTGAGTCCTAAGGCGAATGCTGTGTTAGACTTTGGGCTAGCTCTTCAGGGAAAGGTCGGAATCAAAAATCAAGTGAGAATTCGGCTTTCCAGTCTGTGGGGAACAGGAATATGTGTTTCATTTTCATTTCTGAGGTGTTTGTCAAAAGTCATGTTTTTTGGCTGTATTGAGTCCTAAGGCGAATGCTGTGTTAGACTTTGGGCTAGCTCTTCAGGGTAGGCTCGGAATCGAAAATCAAGCGAGAATTCGGCTTTCCAGCACGTGGGGAACAGGAATATGTGTTTCTTTTTCATTTCTGAGGTGTTTGTCAAAAGTGATGTTTTTGGGCTGAATTGAGAACTAAGGCGAATTCCGTGTTAGACATTGGGCTTTCTCTTCAGGGAAAGCTCGGAATCAAAAATCAAGCGAGAATTCGGCTTTCCAGCCTGTGGGGAACAGGAATATGTGTTTCATTTTCATTTCTGAGGTGTTTGTCAAAAGTCATGTTTTTTGGCTGTATTGAGTCCTAAGGCGAATGCTGTGTTAGACTTTGGGCTAGCTCTTCAGGGTAGGCTTGGAATCAAAATTCAAGCGAGAATTCGGCTTTCCAGCACGTGGGGAACAGGAATATGTGTTTCTTTTTCATTTCTGAGGTGTTTGTCAAAAGTCATGTTTTTGGACTGAATTGAATCCTAAGGCGAATGCTGTGTTAGACTTTCGGCTAGCTCTTCAGGGTAGGCTCGGAATCGAAAATCAAGCGAGAATTTGGCTTTCCAGCCCGTGGGGAACAGGAATATGTGTTTCTTTTTCATTTCTGATGTGTTTGTCAAAAGTGATGTTTTTTGGCTGAATTGAGAACTAAGGCGAATTCCGTGTTAGACATTGGGCTAGCTCTTCAGGGAAAGGTTGGAATCAAAAATCAAGAGAGAATTCGGCTTTCCAGCCTGTGGGGAACAGGAATATGTGTTTCATTTTCATTTCTGAGGTGTTTGTCAAAAGTGATGTTTTTGGACTGAATTGAATCCTAAGGCGAATGCTGTGTTAGACTTTGGGCTAGCTCTTCAGGGTAGGCTCGGAATCGAAAATAAAGTGAGAATTCGGCTTTCCAGCCTGTGGGGAACAGGAATATGTGTTTCTTTTTCATTTCTGAGGTGTTTGTCAAAAGTGATGTTTTTGGGCTGAATTGAGAAATAAGGCGAATGCTGTGTTAGACCTTGGGCTAGCTCTTCATGGAAAGGTCGGAATCAAAAATCAAGCAAGAATTCGGCTTTCCAGCCTGTGGGGAACAGGAATATGTTTTTCATTTTCATTTCTGAGGTGTTTGTCAAGAGTCATGTTTTTTGGCTGAATTGAGAACTAAGGCGAATTCCGTGTTAGACTTTGGGCTAGCTCTTCAGGGAAAGGTCGGAATCAAAAATCAAGCGAGAATTCGGCTTTCCAGCCTGTGGGGAACAGGAATATGTGTTTCATTTTCATTTCTGAGGTGTTTGTCAAAAGTGATGTTTTTTGACTGAATTGAATCTTATGGCGAATGCTGTGTTAGACTTTGGGCTAGCTCTTCAGGGTAGGCTCGGAATCGAAAATAAAGCGAGAATTCAGCTTTCCAGCCTGTGGGGAACAGGAATATGTGTTTCATTTTCATTTCTGAGGTGTTTGTCAAAAGTGATGTTTTTGGGCTGAATTGAGAAATAAGGCGAATGCTGTGTTAGACCTTGGGCTAGCTCTTCAGGGTAGGCTCGGAATCAAAATTCAAGCGAGAATTCGGCTTTCCAGCCCGTGGGGAACAGGAATATGTGTTTCTTTTTCATTTCTGAGGTGTTTGTCAAAAGTGATGTTTTTGGGCTGAATTGAATCCTAAGGCGAATGCTGTGTTAGACTTTCGGCTAGCTCTTCAGGGTAGGCTCGGAATCGAAAATCAAGCGAGAATTTGGCTTTCCAGCACGTGGGGAACAGGAATATGTCTTTCTTTTTCATTTCTGAGGTGTTTGTCAAAAGTGATGTTTTTGGGCTGAATTGAATCCTAAGGCGAATGCTGTGTTAGACCTTGGGCTAGCTCTTCAGGGTAGGCTCGGAATCAAAATTCAAGCGAGAATTCGGCTTTCCAGCCCGTGGGGAACAGGAATATGTGTTTCTTTTTCATTTCTGAGGTGTTTGTCAAAAGTCATGTTTTTTGGCTGTATTGAGTCCTAAGGCGAATGCTGTGTTAGACTTTGGGCTAGCTCTTCAGGGTAGGCTCGGAATCAAAAATCAAGCGAGAATTCGGCTTTCCAGCCCGTGGGGAACAGGAATATGTGTTTCTTTTTCATTTCTGAGGTGTTTGTCAAAAGTGATGTTTTTGGGCTGAATTGAATCCTAAGGCGAATGCTGTGTTAGACTTTGTGCTAGCTCTTCAGGGTAGGCTCGGAATCGAAAATCAAGCGAGAATTCAGCTTTCCAGCATGTGGGGAACAGGAATATGTGTTTCTTTTTCATTTCTGAGGTGTTTGTCAAAAGTGATGTTTTTGGACAATTGAATCCTAAGGCGAATGCTGTGTTAGACCTTGGGCTAGCTCTTCAGGGAAAGGTCGGAATCAAAAATCAAGCGAGAATTCGGCTTTCCAGCCCGTGGGGAACAGGAATATGTGTTTCTTTTTCATTTCTGAGGTGTTTGTCAAAAGTGATGTTTTTGGACAATTGAATCCTAAGGCGAATGCTGTGTTAGACTTTGGGCTAGCTCTTCAGGGTAGGCTCGGAATCGAAAATCAAGCGAGAATTTGGCTTTCCAGCACGTGGGGAACAGGAATATGTCTTTCTTTTTCATTTCTGAGGTGTTTGTCAAAAGTGATGTTTTTGGGCTGAATTGAATCCTAAGGCGAATGCTGTGTTAGACCTTGGGCTAGCTCTTCAGGGAAAGGTCGGAATCAAAAATCAAGCGAGAATTCGGCTTTCCAGCCCGTGGGGAACAGGAATATGTGTTTCTTTTTCATTTCTGAGGTGTTTGTCAAAAGTGATGTTTTTGGGCTGAATTGAATCCTAAGGCGAATGCTGTGTTAGACTTTGGGCTAGCTCTTCAGGGTAGGCTTTGAATCGAAAATCAAGCGAGAATTTTGCTTTCCAGCACGTGGGGAAAAGGAATATGTCTTTCTTTTTCATTTCTGAGGTGTTTGTCAAAAGTGATGTTTTTGGGCTGAATTGAATCCTAAGGCGAATGCTGTGTTAGACCTTGGGCTAGCTCTTCAGGGAAAGGTCGGAATCAAAAATCAAGCGAGAATTCGGCTTTCCAGCCCGTGGGGAACAGGAATATGTGTTTCTTTTTCATTTCTGAGGTGTTTGTCAAAAGTGATGTTTTTGGGCTGAATTGAGAAATAAGGCGAATGCTGTGTTAGACCTTGGGCTAGCTCTTCAGGGTAGGCTCGGAATCAAAATTCAAGCGAGAATTCGGCTTTCCAGCATGTGGGGAAGAGGAATATGTGTTTCTTTTTCATTTCTGAGGTGTTTGTCAAAAGTGATGTTTTTTGGCTGAATTGAGAACTAAGGCGAATTCCGTGTTAGACATTGGGCTAGCTCTTCAGGGAAAGGTCGGAATCAAAAATCAAGAGAGAATTCAGCTTTCCAGCCTGTGGGGAACAGGAATATGTGTTTCATTTTCATTTCTGAGGTGTTTGTCAAAAGTGATGTTTTTGGACTGAATTGAATCCTAAGGCGAATGCTGTGTTAGACTTTGGGCTAGCTCTTCAGGGTAGGCTCGGAATCGAAAATCAAGTGAGAATTCGGCTTTCCAGCCTGTGGGGAACAGGAATATGTGTTTCATTTTCATTTCTGATGTGTTTGTCAAAAGACATGTTTTTTGGCTGTATTGAGTCCTAAGGCGAATGCTGTGTTACACTTTGGGCTAGCTCTTCAGGGAAAGGTCGGAATCAAAAATCAAGCGAGAATTCGGCTTTCCAGCCTGTGGGGAACAGGAATATGTGTTTCATTTTCATTTCTGAGGTGTTCGTCAAAAGTGATGTTTTTGGGCTGAATTGAATCCTAAGGCAAATGCTGTGTTAGACTTTCGGCTAGCTCTTCAGGGTAGGCTCGGAATCGAAAATCAAGCGAGAATTTGGCTTTCCAGCACGTAGGGAACAGGAATATGTCTTTCTTTTTCATTTCTGAGGTGTTTGTCAAAAGTGATGTTTTTGGGCTGAATTGAATCCTAAGGCGAATGCTGTGTTAGACCTTGGGCTAGCTCTTCAGGGAAAGGTCGGAATCAAAAATCAAGCGAGAATTCGGCTTTCCAGCCTGTGGGGAACAGGAATATGTGTTTCATTTTCATTTCTGAGGTGTTTGTCAAAAGTCATGTTTTTTGGCTGTATTGAGAAATAAGGCGAATGCTGTGTTAGACCTTGGGCTAGCTCTTCATGGAAAGGTCGGAATCAAAAATCAAGCGAGAATTCGGCTTTCCAGCCTGTGGGGAACAGGAATATGTTTTTCATTTTCATTTCTGAGGTGTTTGTCAAGAGTCATGTTTTTTGGCTGAATTGAGAACTAAGGCGAATTCCGTGTTAGACATTGGGCTAGCTCTTCAGGGAAAGGTCGGAATCAAAAATCAAGCGAGAATTTGGCTTTCCAGCCTGTGGGGAACAGGAATATGTGTTTCATTTTCATTTCTGAGGTGTTTGTCAAAAGTGATGTTTTTGGACTGAATTGAATCTTAAGGCGAATGCTGTGTTAGACTTTGGGCTAGCTCTTCAGGGTAGGCTCGGAATCGAAAATAAAGCAAGAATTCAGCTTTCCAGCCTGTGGGGAACAGGAATATGTGTTTCATTTTCATTTCTGAGGTGTTTGTCAAAAGTGATGTTTTTGGGCTGAATTGAGAAATAAGGCGAATGCTGTGTTAGACCTTGGGCTAGCTCTTCAGGGTAGGCTCGGAATCGAAAATCAAGCGAGAATTTGGCTTTCCAGCACGTAGGGAACAGGAATATGTCTTTCTTTTTCATTTCTGAGGTGTTTGTCAAAAGTGATGTTTTTGGGCTGAATTGAATCCTAAGGCGAATGCTGTGTTAGACCTTGGGCTAGCTCTTCAGGGAAAGGTCGGAATCAAAAATCAAGCGAGAATTCGGCTTTCCAGCCTGTGGGGAACAGGAATATGTGTTTCATTTTCATTTCTGAGGTGTTTGTCAAAAGTCATGTTTTTTGGCTGTATTGAGTCCTAAGGCGAATGCTGTGTTAGACTTTGGGCTAGCTCTTCAGGGTAGGCTCGGAATCAAAATTCAAGCGAGAATTCGGCTTTCCAGCACATGGGGAACAGGAATATGTGTTTCTTTTTCATTTCTGAGGTGTTTGTCAAAAGTGATGTTTTTGGACTGAATTGAATCCTAAGGCGAATGCTGTGTTAGACTTTCGGCTAGTTCTTCAGGGTAGGCTCGGAATCGAAAATCAAGCGAGAATTTGGCTTTCCAGCCCGTGGGGAACAGGAATATGTGTTTCTTTTTCATTTCTGAGGTGTTTGTCAAAAGTGATGTTTTTGGGCTGAATTGAGAAATAAGGCGAATGCTGTGTTAGACCTTGGGCTAGCTCTTCATGGAAAGGTCGGAATCAAAAATCAAGCGAGAATTCGGCTTTCCAGCCTGTGGGGAACAGGAATATGTGTTTCATTTTCATTTCTGAGGTGTTTGTCAAAAGTCATGTTTTTTGGCTGTATTGAGTCCTAAGGCGAATGCTGTGTTAGACTTTGGGCTAGCTCTTCAGGGTAGGCTCGGAATCAAAATTCAAGCGAGAATTCGGCTTTCCAGCACGTGGGGAACAGGAATATGTGTTTCTTTTTCATTTCTGATGTGTTTGTCAAAAGTCATGTTTTTTGGCTGTATTGAGTCCTAAGGCGAATGCTGTGTTAGACTTTGGGCTAGCTCTTCAGGGAAAGGTCGGAATCAAAAATCAAGTGAGAATTCGGCTTTCCAGTCTGTGGGGAACAGGAATATGTGTTTCATTTTCATTTCTGAGGTGTTTGTCAAAAGTCATGTTTTTTGGCTGTATTGAGTCCTAAGGCGAATGCTGTGTTAGACTTTGGGCTAGCTCTTCAGGGTAGGCTCGGAATCGAAAATCAAGCGAGAATTCGGCTTTCCAGCACGTGGGGAACAGGAATATGTGTTTCTTTTTCATTTCTGAGGTGTTTGTCAAAAGTGATGTTTTTGGGCTGAATTGAGAACTAAGGCGAATTCCGTGTTAGACATTGGGCTTTCTCTTCAGGGAAAGCTCGGAATCAAAAATCAAGCGAGAATTCGGCTTTCCAGCCTGTGGGGAACAGGAATATGTGTTTCATTTTCATTTCTGAGGTGTTTGTCAAAAGTCATGTTTTTTGGCTGTATTGAGTCCTAAGGCGAATGCTGTGTTAGACTTTGGGCTAGCTCTTCAGGGTAGGCTTGGAATCAAAATTCAAGCGAGAATTCGGCTTTCCAGCACGTGGGGAACAGGAATATGTGTTTCTTTTTCATTTCTGAGGTGTTTGTCAAAAGTGATGTTTTTGGACTGAATTGAATCCTAAGGCGAATGCTGTGTTAGACTTTCGGCTAGCTCTTCAGGGTAGGCTCGGAATCGAAAATCAAGCGAGAATTTGGCTTTCCAGCCCGTGGGGAACAGGAATATGTGTTTCTTTTTCATTTCTGATGTGTTTGTCAAAAGTGATGTTTTTTGGCTGAATTGAGAACTAAGGCGAATTCCGTGTTAGACATTGGGCTAGCTCTTCAGGGAAAGGTTGGAATCAAAAATCAAGAGAGAATTCGGCTTTCCAGCCTGTGGGGAACAGGAATATGTGTTTCATTTTCATTTCTGAGGTGTTTGTCAAAAGTGATGTTTTTGGACTGAATTGAATCCTAAGGCGAATGCTGTGTTAGACTTTGGGCTAGCTCTTCAGGGTAGGCTCGGAATCGAAAATAAAGTGAGAATTCGGCTTTCCAGCCTGTGGGGAACAGGAATATGTGTTTCTTTTTCATTTCTGAGGTGTTTGTCAAAAGTGATGTTTTTGGGCTGAATTGAGAAATAAGGCGAATGCTGTGTTAGACCTTGGGCTAGCTCTTCATGGAAAGGTCGGAATCAAAAATCAAGCAAGAATTCGGCTTTCCAGCCTGTGGGGAACAGGAATATGTTTTTCATTTTCATTTCTGAGGTGTTTGTCAAGAGTCATGTTTTTTGGCTGAATTGAGAACTAAGGCGAATTCCGTGTTAGACTTTGGGCTAGCTCTTCAGGGAAAGGTCGGAATCAAAAATCAAGCGAGAATTCGGCTTTCCAGCCTGTGGGGAACAGGAATATGTGTTTCATTTTCATTTCTGAGGTGTTTGTCAAAAGTGATGTTTTTTGACTGAATTGAATCTTATGGCGAATGCTGTGTTAGACTTTGGGCTAGCTCTTCAGGGTAGGCTCGGAATCGAAAATAAAGCGAGAATTCAGCTTTCCAGCCTGTGGGGAACAGGAATATGTGTTTCATTTTCATTTCTGAGGTGTTTGTCAAAAGTGATGTTTTTGGGCTGAATTGAGAAATAAGGCGAATGCTGTGTTAGACCTTGGGCTAGCTCTTCAGGGTAGGCTCGGAATCAAAATTCAAGCGAGAATTCGGCTTTCCAGCCCGTGGGGAACAGGAATATGTGTTTCTTTTTCATTTCTGAGGTGTTTGTCAAAAGTGATGTTTTTGGGCTGAATTGAATCCTAAGGCGAATGCTGTGTTAGACTTTCGGCTAGCTCTTCAGGGTAGGCTCGGAATCGAAAATCAAGCGAGAATTTGGCTTTCCAGCACGTGGGGAACAGGAATATGTCTTTCTTTTTCATTTCTGAGGTGTTTGTCAAAAGTGATGTTTTTGGGCTGAATTGAATCCTAAGGCGAATGCTGTGTTAGACCTTGGGCTAGCTCTTCAGGGAAAGGTCGGAATCAAAAATCAAGCGAGAATTCGGCTTGACAGCCCATGGGGAACAGGAATATGTGTTTCTTTTTCATTTCTGAGGTGTTTGTCAAAAGTGATGTTTTTGGGCTGAATTGAATCCTAAGGCGAATGCTGTGTTAGACTTTGGGCTAGCTCTTCAGGGTAGGCTCGGAATCGAAAATCAAGCGAGAATTTGGCTTTCCAGCCCGTGGGGAACAGGAATATGTGTTTCTTTTTCATTTCTGAGGTGTTTGTCAAAAGTGATGTTTTTGGACTGAATTGAATCCTAAGGCGAATGCTGTGTTATACCTTGGGCTAGCTCTTCATGGAAAGGTCGGAATCAAAAATCAAGCGAGAATTCGGCTTTCCAGCCTGTGGGGAACAGGAATATGTGTTTCATTTTCATTTCTGAGGTGTTTGTCAAAAGTCATGTTTTTTGGCTGTATTGAGTCCTAAGGCGAATGCTGTGTTAGACTTTGGGCTAGCTCTTCAGGGTAGGCTCGGAATCAAAATTCAAGCGAGAATTCGGCTTTCCAGCACGTGGGGAACAGGAATATGTGTTTCTTTTTCATTTCTGATGTGTTTGTCAAAAGTGATGTTTTTTGGCTGAATTGAGAACTAAGGCGAATTCCGTGTTAGACATTGGGCTAGCTCTTCAGGGAAAACTCGGAATCAAAAATCAAGCGAGAATTCGGCTTTCCAGCCTGTGGGGAACAGGAATATGTGTTTCATTTTCATTTCTGATGTGTTTGTCAAAAGACATGTTTTTTGGCTGTATTGAGTCCTAAGGCGAATGCTGTGTTACACTTTGGGCTAGCTCTTCAGGGAAAGGTCGGAATCAAAAATCAAGCGAGAATTCGGCTTTCCAGCCTGTGGGGAACAGGAATATGTGTTTCATTTTCATTTCTGATGTGTTTGTCAAAAGTGATGTTTTTTGGCTGAATTGAGAACTAAGGCGAATTCCGTGTTAGACATTGGGCTAGCTCTTCAGGGTAGGCTCGGAATCGAAAATCAAGCGAGAATTTGGCTTTCCAGCACGTAGGGAACAGGAATATGTCTTTCTTTTTCATTTCTGAGGTGTTTGTCAAAAGTGATGTTTTTGGGCTGAATTGAATCCTAAGGCGAATGCTGTGTTAGACCTTGGGCTAGCTCTTCAGGGAAAGGTCGGAATCAAAAATCAAGCGAGAATTCGGCTTTCCAGCCTGTGGGGAACAGGAATATGTGTTTCATTTTCATTTCTGAGGTGTTTGTCAAAAGTCATGTTTTTTGGCTGTATTGAGAAATAAGGCGAATGCTGTGTTAGACCTTGGGCTAGCTCTTCATGGAAAGGTCGGAATCAAAAATCAAGCGAGAATTCGGCTTTCCAGCCTGTGGGGAACAGGAATATGTTTTTCATTTTCATTTCTGAGGTGTTTGTCAAGAGTCATGTTTTTTGGCTGAATTGAGAACTAAGGCGAATTCCGTGTTAGACATTGGGCTAGCTCTTCAGGGAAAGGTCGGATTCAAAAATCAAGCGAGAATTTGGCTTTCCAGCCTGTGGGGAACAGGAATATGTGTTTCATTTTCATTTCTGAGGTGTTTGTCAAAAGTGATGTTTTTGGACTGAATTGAATCTTAAGGCGAATGCTGTGTTAGACTTTGGGCTAGCTCTTCAGGGTAGGCTCGGAATCGAAAATAAAGCGAGAATTCAGCTTTCCAGCCTGTGGGGAACAGGAATATGTGTTTCATTTTCATTTCTGAGGTGTTTGTCAAAAGTGATGTTTTTGGGCTGAATTGAGAAATAAGGCGAATGCTGTGTTAGACCTTGGGCTAGCTCTTCAGGGTAGGCTCGGAATCGAAAATCAAGCGAGAATTTGGCTTTCCAGCACGTAGGGAACAGGAATATGTCTTTCTTTTTCATTTCTGAGGTGTTTGTCAAAAGTGATGTTTTTGGGCTGAATTGAATCCTAAGGCGAATGCTGTGTTAGACCTTGGGCTAGCTCTTCAGGGAAAGGTCGGAATCAAAAATCAAGCGAGAATTCGGCTTTCCAGCCTGTGGGGAACAGGAATATGTGTTTCATTTTCATTTCTGAGGTGTTTGTCAAAAGTCATGTTTTTTGGCTGTATTGAGTCCTAAGGCGAATGCTGTGTTAGACTTTGGGCTAGCTCTTCAGGGTAGGCTCGGAATCAAAATTCAAGCGAGAATTCGGCTTTCCAGCACATGGGGAACAGGAATATGTGTTTCTTTTTCATTTCTGAGGTGTTTGTCAAAAGTGATGTTTTTGGACTGAATTGAATCCTAAGGCGAATGCTGTGTTAGACTTTCGGCTAGTTCTTCAGGGTAGGCTCGGAATCGAAAATCAAGCGAGAATTTGGCTTTCCAGCCCGTGGGGAACAGGAATATGTGTTTCTTTTTCATTTCTGAGGTGTTTGTCAAAAGTGATGTTTTTGGGCTGAATTGAGAAATAAGGCGAATGCTGTGTTAGACCTTGGGCTAGCTCTTCATGGAAAGGTCGGAATCAAAAATCAAGCGAGAATTCGGCTTTCCAGCCTGTGGGGAACAGGAATATGTGTTTCATTTTCATTTCTGAGGTGTTTGTCAAAAGTCATGTTTTTTGGCTGTATTGAGTCCTAAGGCGAATGCTGTGTTAGACTTTGGGCTAGCTCTTCAGGGTAGGCTCGGAATCAAAATTCAAGCGAGAATTCGGCTTTCCAGCACGTGGGGAACAGGAATATGTGTTTCTTTTTCATTTCTGATGTGTTTGTCAAAAGTCATGTTTTTTGGCTGTATTGAGTCCTAAGGCGAATGCTGTGTTAGACTTTGGGCTAGCTCTTCAGGGAAAGGTCGGAATCAAAAATCAAGTGAGAATTCGGCTTTCCAGTCTGTGGGGAACAGGAATATGTGTTTCATTTTCATTTCTGAGGTGTTTGTCAAAAGTCATGTTTTTTGGCTGTATTGAGTCCTAAGGCGAATGCTGTGTTAGACTTTGGGCTAGCTCTTCAGGGTAGGCTCGGAATCGAAAATCAAGCGAGAATTCGGCTTTCCAGCACGTGGGGAACAGGAATATGTGTTTCTTTTTCATTTCTGAGGTGTTTGTCAAAAGTGATGTTTTTGGGCTGAATTGAGAACTAAGGCGAATTCCGTGTTAGACATTGGGCTTTCTCTTCAGGGAAAGCTCGGAATCAAAAATCAAGCGAGAATTCGGCTTTCCAGCCTGTGGGGAACAGGAATATGTGTTTCATTTTCATTTCTGAGGTGTTTGTCAAAAGTCATGTTTTTTGGCTGTATTGAGTCCTAAGGCGAATGCTGTGTTAGACTTTGGGCTAGCTCTTCAGGGTAGGCTTGGAATCAAAATTCAAGCGAGAATTCGGCTTTCCAGCACGTGGGGAACAGGAATATGTGTTTCTTTTTCATTTCTGAGGTGTTTGTCAAAAGTGATGTTTTTGGACTGAATTGAATCCTAAGGCGAATGCTGTGTTAGACTTTCGGCTAGCTCTTCAGGGTAGGCTCGGAATCGAAAATCAAGCGAGAATTTGGCTTTCCAGCCCGTGGGGAACAGGAATATGTGTTTCTTTTTCATTTCTGATGTATTTGTCAAAAGTGATGTTTTTTGGCTGAATTGAGAACTAAGGCGAATTCCGTGTTAGACATTGGGCTAGCTCTTCAGGGAAAGGTTGGAATCAAAAATCAAGAGAGAATTCGGCTTTCCAGCCTGTGGGGAACAGGAATATGTGTTTCATTTTCATTTCTGAGGTGTTTGTCAAAAGTGATGTTTTTGGACTGAATTGAATCCTAAGGCGAATGCTGTGTTAGACTTTGGGCTAGCTCTTCAGGGTAGGCTCGGAATCGAAAATAAAGTGAGAATTAGGCTTTCCAGCCTGTGGGGAACAGGAATATGTGTTTCTTTTTCATTTCTGAGGTGTTTGTCAAAAGTGATGTTTTTGGGCTGAATTGAGAAATAAGGCGAATGCTGTGTTAGACCTTGGGCTAGCTCTTCATGGAAAGGTCGGAATCAAAAATCAAGCAAGAATTCGGCTTTCCAGCCTGTGGGGAACAGGAATATGTTTTTCATTTTCATTTCTGAGGTGTTTGTCAAGAGTCATGTTTTTTGGCTGAATTGAGAACTAAGGCGAATTCCGTGTTAGACTTTGGGCTAGCTCTTCAGGGAAAGGTCGGAATCAAAAATCAAGCGAGAATTCGGCTTTCCAGCCTGTGGGGAACAGGAATATGTGTTTCATTTTCATTTCTGAGGTGTTTGTCAAAAGTGATGTTTTTTGACTGAATTGAATCTTATGGCGAATGCTGTGTTAGACTTTGGGCTAGCTCTTCAGGGTAGGCTCGGAATCGAAAATAAAGCGAGAATTCAGCTTTCCAGCCTGTGGGGAACAGGAATATGTGTTTCATTTTCATTTCTGAGGTGTTTGTCAAAAGTGATGTTTTTGGGCTGAATTGAGAAATAAGGCGAATGCTGTGTTAGACCTTGGGCTAGCTCTTCAGGGTAGGCTCGGAATCAAAATTCAAGCGAGAATTCGGCTTTCCAGCCTGTGGGGAACAGGAATATGTGTTTCTTTTTCATTTCTGAGGTGTTTGTAAAAAGTGATGTTTTTGGGCTGAATTGAATCCTAAGGCGAATGCTGTGTTAGACTTTCGGCTAGCTCTTCAGGGTAGGCTCGGAATCGAAAATCAAGCGAGAATTTGGCTTTCCAGCACGTGGGGAACAGGAATATGTCTTTCTTTTTCATTTCTGAGGTGTTTGTCAAAAGTGATGTTTTTGGGCTGAATTGAATCCTAAGGCGAATGCTGTGTTAGACCTTGGGCTAGCTCTTCAGGGAAAGGTCGGAATCAAAAATCAAGCGAGAATTCGGCTTGACAGCCCATGGGGAACAGGAATATGTGTTTCTTTTTCATTTCTGAGGTGTTTGTCAAAAGTGATGTTTTTGGGCTGAATTGAATCCTAAGGCGAATGCTGTGTTAGACTTTGGGCTAGCTCTTCAGGGTAGGCTCGGAATCGAAAATCAAGCGAGAATTTGGCTTTCCAGCCCGTGGGGAACAGGAATATGTGTTTCTTTTTCATTTCTGAGGTGTTTGTCAAAAGTGATGTTTTTGGACTGAATTGAATCCTAAGGCGAATGCTTTGTTAGACTTTGGGCTAGCTCTTCAGGGTAGGCTCGGAATCGAAAATAAAGTGAGAATTCGGCTTTCCAGCCCATGGGGAACAGGAATATGTGTTTCTTTTTCATTTCTGAGGTGTTTGTCAAAAGTGATGTTTTTGGGCTGAATTGAGAAATAAGGCGAATGCTGTGTTAGACCTTGTGCTAGCTCTTCATGGAAAGGTCGGAAATAAAAATCAAGCGAGAATTCGGCTTTCCAGCCTGTGGGGAACAGGAATATGTGTTTAATTTTCATTTCTGAGGTGTTTGTCAAAAGTCATGTTTTTTGGCTGTATTGAGTCCTAAGGCGAATGCTGTGTTAGACTTTGGGCTAGCTCTTCAGGGTAGGCTCGGAATCAAAATTCAAGCGAGAATTCGGCTTTCCAGCACGTGGGGAACAGGAATATGTGTTTCTTTTTCATTTCTGATGTGTTTGTCAAAAGTGATGTTTTTTGGCTGAATTGAGAACTAAGGCGAATTCCGTGTTAGACATTGGGCTAGCTCTTCAGGGAAAACTCGGAATCAAAAATCAAGCGAGAATTCGGCTTTCCAGCCTGTGGGGAACAGGAATATGTGTTTCATTTTCATTTCTGAGGTGTTTGTCAAAAGTCATGTTTTTTGGCTGTATTGAGTCCGAAGGCGAATGCTGTGTTAGACTTTGGGCTAGCGCTTCAGGGTAGGCTCGGAATCAAAATTCAAGCGAGAATTCGGCTTTCCAGCACATGGGGAACAGGAATATGTGTTTCTTTTTCATTTCTGAGGTGTTTGTCAAAAGTGATGTTTTTGGACTGAATTGAATCCTAAGGCGAATGCTGTGTTAGACTTTCGGCTAGCTCTTCAGGGTAGGCTCGGAATCGAAAATCAAGCGAGAATTTGGCTTTCCAGCCCGTGGGGAACAGGAATATGTGTTTCTTTTTCATTTCTGAGGTGTTTGTCAAAAGTGATGTTTTTGGGCTGAATTGAGAAATAAGGCGAATGCTGTGTTAGACCTTGGGCTAGCTCTTCAGGGAAAGGTCGGAATCAAAAATCAAGCGAGAATTCGGCTTTCCAGCCTGTGGGGAACAGGAATATGTGTTTCATTTTCATTTCTGAGGTGTTTGTCAAAAGTCATGTTTTTTGGCTGTATTGAGTCCTAAGGCGAATGCTGTGTTAGACTTTGGGCTAGCTCTTCAGGGTAGGCTTGGAATCGAAAATCAAGCGAGAATTCGTCTTTCCAGCCTGTGGGGAACAGGAATATGTGTTTCATTTTCATTTCTGAGGTGTTTGTCAAAAGTCATGTTTTTTGGCTGTATTGAGTCCTAAGGCGAATGCTGTGTTAGACTTTGGGCTAGCTCTTCAGGGTAGGCTCGGAATCAAAAATCAAGCGAGAATTCGGCTTTCCAGCCTGTGGGGAACAGGAATATGTGTTTCTTTTTCATTTCTGAGGTGTTTGTCAAAAGTGATGTTTTTGGGCTGAATTGAGAACTAAGGCGAATTCCGTGTTAGACATTGGGCTTTCTCTTCAGGGAAAGCTCGGAATCAAAAATCAAGCGAGAATTCGGCTTTCCAGCCTGTGGGGAACAGGAATATGTGTTTCATTTTCATTTCTGAGGTGTTTGTCAAAAGTCATGTTTTTTGGCTGTATTGAGTCCTAAGGCGAATGCTGTGTTAGACTTTGGGCTAGCTCTTCAGGGTAGGCTCGGAATCAAAATTCAAGCGAGAATTCGGCTTTCCAGCATGTGGGGAACAGGAATATGTGTTTCTTTTTCATTTCTGAGGTGTTTGTCAAAAGTGATGTTTTTGGACTGAATTGAATCCTAAGGCGAATGCTGTGTTAGACTTTGGGCTAGCTCTTCAGGGAAAGGTCGGAATCAAAAATCAAGCGAGAGTTCGGCTTTCCAGCCTGTGGGGAACAGGAATATGTGTTTCATTTTCATTTCTGAGGTGTTTGTCAAAAGTAATGTTTTTTGGCTGTATTGAGTCCTAAGGCGAATGCTGTGTTAGACTTTGGGCTAGCTCTTCAGGGTAGGCTCGGAATCAAAATTCAAGCTAGAATTCGGCTTTCCAGCCCATGGGGAACAGGAATATGTGTTTCTTTTTCATTTCTGAGGTGTTTGTCAAAAGTGATGTTTTTGGGCTGAATTGAATCCTAAGGCGAATGCTGTGTTAGACTTTGGGTTCGCTATTTAGGGTAGGCTCGGAATCGAAAATCAAGCAAGAATTTGGCTTCCAGCACGTGGGGAACAGGAATATTTCTTTCTTTTTCATTTCTGAGGTGTTTGTCAAAAGTGATGTTTTTGGGCTGAATTGAGAAATAAGGCGAATGCTGTGTTAGACCTTGGGCTAGCTCTTCAGGGTAGGCTCGGAATCAAAATTCAAGCGAGAATTCGGCTTTCCAGCCCGTGGGGAACAGGAATATGTGTTTCTTTTTCATTTCTGAGGTGTTTGTCAAAAGTCATGTTTTTTGGCTGTATTGAGTCCTAAGGCGAATGCTGTGTTAGACTTTGGGCTAGCTCTTCAGGGTAGGCTCGGAATCAAAATTCAAGCGAGAATTTGGCTTTCCAGCCCGTGGGGAACAGGAATATGTGTTTCTTTTTCATTTCTGAGGTGTTTGTCAAAAGTGATGTTTTTGGACTGAATTGAATCCTAAGGCGAATGCTTTGTTAGACTTTGGGCTAGCTCTTCAGGGTAGGCTCGGAATCGAAAATCAAGCGAGAATTTGGCTTTCCAGCCCGTGGGGAACAGGAATATGTGTTTCTTTTTCATTTCTGAGGTGTTTGTCAAAAGTGATGTTTTTGGACTGAATTGAATCCTAAGGCGAATGCTTTGTTAGACTTTGGGCTAGCTCTTCAGGGTAGGCTCGGAATCGAAAATAAAGTGAGAATTCGGCTTTCCAGCCCATGGGGAACAGGAATATGTGTTTCTTCTTCATTTCTGAGGTGTTTGTCAAAAGTGATGTTTTTGGGCTGAATTGAGAAATAAGGCGAATGCTGTGTTAGACCTTTGGCTAGCTCTTCATGGAAAGGTCGGAATCAAAAATCAAGCGAGAATTCGGCTTTCCAGCCTGTGGGGAACAGGAATATGTGTTTCATTTTCATTTCTGAGGTGTTTGTCAAAAGTCATGTTTTTTGGCTGTATTGAGTCCTAAGGCGAATGCTGTGTTAGACTTTGGGCTAGCTCTTCAGGGTAGGCTCGGAATCAAAATTCAAGCGAGAATTCAGCTTTCCAGCACGTGGGGAACAGGAATATGTGTTTCTTTTTCATTTCTGATGTGTTTGTCAAAAGTGATGTTTTTTGGCTGAATTGAGAACTAAGGCGAATTCCGTGTTAGACATTGGGCTAGCTCTTCAGGGAAAACTCGGAATCAAAAATCAAGCGAGAATTCGGCTTTCCAGCCTGTGGGGAACAGGAATATGTGTTTCATTTTCATTTCTGAGGTGTTTGTCAAAAGTCATGTTTTTTGGCTGTATTGAGTCCGAAGGCGAATGCTGTGTTAGACTTTGGGCTAGCGCTTCAGGGTAGGCTCGGAATCAAAATTCAAGCGAGAATTCGGCTTTCCAGCACATGGGGAACAGGAATATGTGTTTCTTTTTCATTTCTGAGGTGTTTGTCAAAAGTGATGTTTTTGGACTGAATTGAATCCTAAGGCGAATGCTGTGTTAGACTTTCAGCTAGCTCTTCAGGGTAGGCTCGGAATCGAAAATCAAGCGAGAATTTGGCTTTCCAGCCCGTGGGGAACAGGAATATGTGTTTCTTTTTCATTTCTGAGGTGTTTGTCAAAAGTGATGTTTTTGGGCTGAATTGAGAAATAAGGCGAATGCTGTGTTAGACCTTGGGCTAGCTCTTCAGGGAAAGGTCGGAATCAAAAATCAAGCGAGAATTCGGCTTTCCAGCCTGTGGGGAACAGGAATATGTGTTTCATTTTCATTTCTGAGGTGTTTGTCAAAAGTCATGTCTTTTGGCTGTATTGAGTCCTAAGGCGAATGCTGTGTTAGACTTTGGGCTAGCTCTTCAGGGTAGGCTCGGAATCAAAATTCAAGCGAGAATTCGGCTTTCCAGCCCATGGGGAACAGGAATATGTGTTTCTTTTTCATTTCTGAGGTGTTTGTCAAAAGTGATGTTTTTGGGCTGAATTGAATCCTAAGGCGAATGCTGTGTTAGACTTTGGGTTAGCTATTTAGGGTAGGCTCGGAATCGAAAATCAAGCAAGAATTTGGCTTTCCAGCACGTGGGGAACAGGAATATTTCTTTCTTTTTCATTTCTGAGGTGTTTGTCAAAAGTGATGTTTTTGGGCTGAATTGAGAAATAAGGCGAATGCTGTGTTAGACCTTGGGCTAGCTCTTCAGGGTAGGCTCGGAATCAAAATTCAAGCGAGAATTCGGCTTTCCAGCCCGTGGGGAACAGGAATATGTGTTTCTTTTTCATTTCTGAGGTGTTTGTCAAAAGTCATGTTTTTTGGCTGTATTGAGTCCTAAGGCGAATGCTGTGTTAGACTTTGGGCTAGCTCTTCAGGGTAGGCTCGGAATCAAAATTCAAGCGAGAATTCGGCTTTCCAGCCTGTGGGGAACAGGAATATGTGTTTCTTTTTCATTTCTGAGGTGTTTGTCAAAAGTGATGTTTTTGGGCTGAATTGAATCCTAAGGCGAATGCTGTGTTAGACTTTGGGCTAGCTCTTCAGGGTAGGCTCGGAATCGAAAATCAAGCGAGAATTCAGCTTTCCAGCACGTGGGGAACAGGAATATGTCTTTCTTTTTCATTTCTGAGGTGTTTGTCAAAAGTGATGTTTTTGGGCTGAATTGAATCCTAATGCGAATGCTGTGTTAGACCTTGGGCTAGCTCTTCAGAGAAAGGTCGGAATCAAAAATCAAGCGAGAATTCGGCTTTCCAGCCTGTGGGGAACAGGAATATGTGTTTCATTTTCATTTCTGAGGTGTTTGTCAAAAGTCATGTTTTTTGGCTGTATTGAGTCCTAAGGCGAATGCTGTGTTAGACTTTGGGCTAGCTCTTCAGGGTAGGCTCGGAATCAAAATTCAAGCGAGAATTCGGCTTTCCAGCACGTGGGGAACAGGAATATGTGTTTCTTTTTCATTTCTGATGTGTTTGTCAAAAGTGATGTTTTTTGGCTGAATTGAGAACTAAGGCGAATTCCGTGTTAGACATTGGGCTAGCTCTTCAGGGAAAACTCGGAATCAAAAATCAAGCGAGAATTCGGCTTTCCAGCCTGTGGGGAACAGGAATATGTGTTTCATTTTCATTTCTGAGGTGTTTGTCAAAAGTCATGTTTTTTGGCTGTATTGAGTCCGAAGGCGAATGCTGTGTTAGACTTTGGGCTAGCGCTTCAGGGTAGGCTCGGAATCAAAATTCAAGCGAGAATTCGGCTTTCCAGCACATGGGGAACAGGAATATGTGTTTCTTTTTCATTTCTGAGGTGTTTGTCAAAAGTGATGTTTTTGGACTGAATTGAATCCTAAGGCGAATGCTGTGTTAGACTTTCGGCTAGCTCTTCAGGGTAGGCTCGGAATCGAAAATCAAGCGAGAATTTGGCTTTCCAGCCCGTGGGGAACAGGAATATGTGTTTCTTTTTCATTTCTGAGGTGTTTGTCAAAAGTGATGTTTTTGGGCTGAATTGAGAAATAAGGCGAATGCTGTGTTAGACCTTGGGCTAGCTCTTCAGGGAAAGGTCGGAATCAAAAATCAAGCGAGAATTCGGCTTTCCAGCCTGTGGGGAACAGGAATATGTGTTTCATTTTCATTTCTGAGGTGTTTGTCAAAAGTCATGTCTTTTGGCTGTATTGAGTCCTAAGGCGAATGCTGTGTTAGACTTTGGGCTAGCTCTTCAGGGTAGGCTCGGAATCAAAATTCAAGCGAGAATTCGGCTTTCCAGCCCATGGGGAACAGGAATATGTGTTTCTTTTTCATTTCTGAGGTGTTTGTCAAAAGTGATGTTTTTGGGCTGAATTGAATCCTAAGGCGAATGCTGTGTTAGACTTTGGGTTAGCTATTTAGGGTAGGCTCGGAATCGAAAATCAAGCAAGAATTTGGCTTTCCAGCACGTGGGGAACAGGAATATTTCTTTCTTTTTCATTTCTGAGGTGTTTGTCAAAAGTGATGTTTTTGGGCTGAATTGAGAAATAAGGCGAATGCTGTGTTAGACCTTGGGCTAGCTCTTCAGGGTAGGCTCGGAATCAAAATTCAAGCGAGAATTCGGCTTTCCAGCCCGTGGGGAACAGGAATATGTGTTTCTTTTTCATTTCTGAGGTGTTTGTCAAAAGTCATGTTTTTTGGCTGTATTGAGTCCTAAGGCGAATGCTGTGTTAGACTTTGGGCTAGCTCTTCAGGGTAGGCTCGGAATCAAAATTCAAGCGAGAATTCGGCTTTCCAGCCTGTGGGGAACAGGAATATGTGTTTCTTTTTCATTTCTGAGGTGTTTGTCAAAAGTGATGTTTTTGGGCTGAATTGAATCCTAAGGCGAATGCTGTGTTAGACTTTGGGCTAGCTCTTCAGGGTAGGCTCGGAATCGAAAATCAAGCGAGAATTCAGCTTTCCAGCATGTGGGGAACAGGAATATGTGTTTCTTTTTCATTTCTGAGGTGTTTGTCAAAAGTGATGTTTTTGGACAATTGAATCCTAAGGCGAATGCTGTGTTAGACTTTGGGCTAGCTCTTCAGGGTAGGCTCGGAATCGAAAATCAAGCAAGAATTTGGCTTTCCAGCACGTGGGGAACAGGAATATGTCTTTCTTTTTCATTTCTGAGGTGTTTGTCAAAAGTGATGTTTTTGGGCTGAATTGAATCCTAATGCGAATGCTGTGTTAGACCTTGGGCTAGCTCTTCAGAGAAAGGTCGGAATCAAAAATCAAGAGAGAATTCAGCTTTCCAGCCTGTGGGGAACAGGAATATGTGTTTCATTTTCATTTCTGAGGTGTTTGTCAAAAGTGATGTTTTTGGACTGAATTGAATCCTAAGGCGAATGCTGTGTTAGACTTTGGGCTAGCTCTTCAGGGTAGGCTCGGAATCGAAAATCAAGTGAGAATTCGGCTTTCCAGCCTGTGGGGAACAGGAATATGTGTTTCATTTTCATTTCTGAGGTGTTTGTCAAAAGTCATGTTTTTTGGCTGTATTGAGTCCTAAGGCGAATGCTGTGTTAGACTTTGGGCTAGCTCTTCAGGGTAGGCTCGGAATCAAAATTCAAGCGAGAATTCGGCTTTCCAGCCCATGGGGAACAGGAATATGTGTTTCTTTTTCATTTCTGAGGTGTTTGTCAAAAGTGATGTTTTTGGGCTGAATTGAATCCTAAGGCGAATGCTGTGTTAGACTTTGGGTTAGCTATTTAGGGTAGGCTCGGAATCGAAAATCAAGCAAGAATTTGGCTTTCCAGCACGTGGGGAACAGGAATATTTCTTTCTTTTTCATTTCTGAGGTGTTTGTCAAAAGTGATGTTTTTGGGCTGAATTGAGAAATAAGGCGAATGCTGTGTTAGACCTTGGGCTAGCTCTTCAGGGTAGGCTCGGAATCAAAATTCAAGCGAGAATTCGGCTTTCCAGCCCGTGGGGAACAGGAATATGTGTTTCTTTTTCATTTCTGAGGTGTTTGTCAAAAGTCATGTTTTTTGGCTGTATTGAGTCCTAAGGCGAATGCTGTGTTAGACTTTGGGCTAGCTCTTCAGGGTAGGCTCGGAATCAAAATTCAAGCGAGAATTCGGCTTTCCAGCCTGTGGGGAACAGGAATATGTGTTTCTTTTTCATTTCTGAGGTGTTTGTCAAAAGTGATGTTTTTGGGCTGAATTGAATCCTAAGGCGAATGCTGTGTTAGACTTTGGGCTAGCTCTTCAGGGTAGGCTCGGAATCGAAAATCAAGCGAGAATTCAGCTTTCCAGCATGTGGGGAACAGGAATATGTGTTTCTTTTTCATTTCTGAGGTGTTTGTCAAAAGTGATGTTTTTGGACAATTGAATCCTAAGGCGAATGCTGTGTTAGACTTTGGGCTAGCTCTTCAGGGTAGGCTCGGAATCGAAAATCAAGCAAGAATTTGGCTTTCCAGCACGTGGGGAACAGGAATATGTCTTTCTTTTTCATTTCTGAGGTGTTTGTCAAAAGTGATGTTTTTGGGCTGAATTGAATCCTAATGCGAATGCTGTGTTAGACCTTGGGCTAGCTCTTCAGAGAAAGGTCGGAATCAAAAATCAAGCGAGAATTCGGCTTTCCAGCCTGTGGGGAACAGGAATATGTGTTTCATTTTCATTTCTGAGGTGTTTGTCAAAAGTCATGTTTTTTGGCTGTATTGAGTCCTAAGGCGAATGCTGTGTTAGACTTTGGGCTAGCTCTTCAGGGTAGGCTCGGAATCAAAATTCAAGCGAGAATTCGGCTTTCCAGCACGTGGGGAACAGGAATATGTGTTTCTTTTTCATTTCTGATGTGTTTGTCAAAAGTGATGTTTTTTGGCTGAATTGAGAACTAAGGCGAATTCCATGTTAGACATTGGGCTAGCTCTTCAGGGAAAACTCGGAATCAAAAATCAAGCGAGAATTCGGCTTTCCAGCCTGTGGGGAACAGGAATATGTGTTTCATTTTCATTTCTGAGGTGTTTGTCAAAAGTGATGTTTTTGGGCTGAATTGAATCCTAATGCGAATGCTGTGTTAGACCTTGGGCTAGCTCTTCAGAGAAAGGTCGGAATCAAAAATCAAGAGAGAATTCAGCTTTCCAGCCTGTGGGGAACAGGAATATGTGTTTCATTTTCATTTCTGAGGTGTTTGTCAAAAGTGATGTTTTTGGACTGAATTGAATCCTAAGGCGAATGCTGTGTTAGACTTTGGGCTAGCTCTTCAGGGTAGGCTCGGAATCGAAAATCAAGTGAGAATTCGGCTTTCCAGCCTGTGGGGAACAGGAATATGTGTTTCATTTTCATTTCTGAGGTGTTTGTCAAAAGTCATGTTTTTTGGCTGTATTGAGTCCTAAGGCGAATGCTGTGTTAGACTTTGGGCTAGCTCTTCAGGGTAGGCTCGGAATCAAAATTCAAGCGAGAATTCGGCTTTCCAGCCCATGGGGAACAGGAATATGTGTTTCTTTTTCATTTCTGAGGTGTTTGTCAAAAGTGATGTTTTTGGGCTGAATTGAATCCTAAGGCGAATGCTGTGTTAGACTTTGGGTTAGCTATTTAGGGTAGGCTCGGAATCGAAAATCAAGCAAGAATTTGGCTTTCCAGCACGTGGGGAACAGGAATATTTCTTTCTTTTTCATTTCTGAGGTGTTTGTCAAAAGTGATGTTTTTGGGCTGAATTGAGAAATAAGGCGAATGCTGTGTTAGACCTTGGGCTAGCTCTTCAGGGTAGGCTCGGAATCAAAATTCAAGCGAGAATTCGGCTTTCCAGCCCGTGGGGAACAGGAATATGTGTTTCTTTTTCATTTCTGAGGTGTTTGTCAAAAGTCATGTTTTTTGGCTGTATTGAGTCCTAAGGCGAATGCTGTGTTAGACTTTGGGCTAGCTCTTCAGGGTAGGCTCGGAATCGAAAATCAAGCAAGAATTTGGCTTTCCAGCACGTGGGGAACAGGAATATGTCTTTCTTTTTCATTTCTGAGGTGTTTGTCAAAAGTGATGTTTTTGGGCTGAATTGAATCCTAAGGAGAATGCTGTGTTAGACCTTGGGCTAGCTCTTCAGAGAAAGGTCGGAATCAAAAATCAAGCGAGAATTCGGCTTTCCAGCCTGTGGGGAACAGGAATATGTGTTTCATTTTCATTTCTGAGGTGTTTGTCAAAAGTCATGTTTTTTGGCTGTATTGAGTCCTAAGGCGAATGCTGTGTTAGACTTTGGGCTAGCTCTTCAGGGTAGGCTCGGAATCAAAATTCAAGCGAGAATTCGGCTTTCCAGCACGTGGGGAACAGGAATATGTGTTTCTTTTTCATTTCTGATGTGTTTGTCAAAAGTGATGTTTTTTGGCTGAATTGAGAACTAAGGCGAATTCCGTGTTAGACATTGGGCTAGCTCTTCAGGGAAAACTCGGAATCAAAAATCAAGCGAGAATTCGGCTTTCCAGCCTGTGGGGAACAGGAATATGTGTTTCATTTTCATTTCTGAGGTGTTTGTCAAAAGTCATGTTTTTTGGCTGTATTGAGTCCGAAGGCGAATGCTGTGTTAGACTTTGGGCTAGCGCTTCAGGGTAGGCTCGGAATCAAAATTCAAGCGAGAATTCGGCTTTCCAGCACATGGGGAACAGGAATATGTGTTTCTTTTTCATTTCTGAGGTGTTTGTCAAAAGTGATGTTTTTGGACTGAATTGAATCCTAAGGCGAATGCTGTGTTAGACTTTCGGCTAGCTCTTCAGGGTAGGCTCGGAATCGAAAATCAAGCGAGAATTTGGCTTTCCAGCCCGTGGGGAACAGGAATATGTGTTTCTTTTTCATTTCTGAGGTGTTTGTCAAAAGTGATGTTTTTGGGCTGAATTGAGAAATAAGGCGAATGCTGTGTTAGACCTTGGGCTAGCTCTTCAGGGAAAGGTCGGAATCAAAAATCAAGCGAGAATTCGGCTTTCCAGCCTGTGGGGAACAGGAATATGTGTTTCATTTTCATTTCTGAGGTGTTTGTCAAAAGTCATGTCTTTTGGCTGTATTGAGTCCTAAGGCGAATGCTGTGTTAGACTTTGGGCTAGCTCTTCAGGGTAGGCTCGGAATCAAAATTCAAGCGAGAATTCGGCTTTCCAGCCCATGGGGAACAGGAATATGTGTTTCTTTTTCATTTCTGAGGTGTTTGTCAAAAGTGATGTTTTTGGGCTGAATTGAATCCTAAGGCGAATGCTGTGTTAGACTTTGGGTTAGCTATTTAGGGTAGGCTCGGAATCGAAAATCAAGCAAGAATTTGGCTTTCCAGCACGTGGGGAACAGGAATATTTCTTTCTTTTTCATTTCTGAGGTGTTTGTCAAAAGTGATGTTTTTGGGCTGAATTGAGAAATAAGGCGAATGCTGTGTTAGACCTTGGGCTAGCTCTTCAGGGTAGGCTCGGAATCAAAATTCAAGCGAGAATTCGGCTTTCAAGCCCGTGGGGAACAGGAATATGTGTTTCTTTTTCATTTCTGAGGTGTTTGTCAAAAGTCATGTTTTTTGGCTGTATTGAGTCCTAAGGCGAATGCTGTGTTAGACTTTGGGCTAGCTCTTCAGGGTAGGCTCGGAATCAAAATTCAAGCGAGAATTCGGCTTTCCAGCCTGTGGGGAACAGGAATATGTGTTTCTTTTTCATTTCTGAGGTGTTTGTCAAAAGTGATGTTTTTGGGCTGAATTGAATCCTAAGGCGAATGCTGTGTTAGACTTTGGGCTAGCTCTTCAGGGTAGGCTCGGAATCGAAAATCAAGCGAGAATTCAGCTTTCCAGCATGTGGGGAACAGGAATATGTGTTTCTTTTTCATTTCTGAGGTGTTTGTCAAAAGTGATGTTTTTGGACAATTGAATCCTAAGGCGAATGCTGTGTTAGACTTTGGGCTAGCTCTTCAGGGTAGGCTCGGAATCGAAAATCAAGCAAGAATTTGGCTTTCCAGCACGTGGGGAACAGGAATATGTCTTTCTTTTTCATTTCTGAGGTGTTTGTCAAAAGTGATGTTTTTGGGCTGAATTGAATCCTAATGCGAATGCTGTGTTAGACCTTGGGCTAGCTCTTCAGAGAAAGGTCGGAATCAAAAATCAAGCGAGAATTCGGCTTTCCAGCCCGTGGGGAACAGGAATATGTGTTTCTTTTTCATTTCTGAGGTGTTTGTCAAAAGTGATGTTTTTGGGCTGAATTGAATCCTAAGGCGAATGCTGTGTTAGACTTTGGGCTAGCTCTTCAGGGTAGGCTCGGAATCGAAAATCAAGCGAGAATTCAGCTTTCCAGCATGTGGGGAACAGGAATATGTGTTTCTTTTTCATTTCTGAGGTGTTTGTCAAAAGTGATGTTTTTGGACAATTGAATCCTAAGGCGAATGCTGTGTTAGACTTTGGGCTAGCTCTTCAGGGTAGGCTCGGAATCGAAAATCAAGCAAGAATTTGGCTTTCCAGCACGTGGGGAACAGGAATATGTCTTTCTTTTTCATTTCTGAGGTGTTTGTCAAAAGTGATGTTTTTGGGCTGAATTGAATCCTAAGGCGAATGCTGTGTTAGACCTTGGGCTAGCTCTTCAGGGAAAGGTCGGAATCAAAAATCAAGCGAGAATTCGGCTTTCCAGCCCGTGGGGAACAGGAATATGTGTTTCTTTTTCATTTCTGAGGTGTTTGTCAAAAGTGATGTTTTTGGGCTGAATTGAATCCTAAGGCGAATGCTGTGTTAGACTTTGGGCTAGCTCTTCAGGGTAGGCTCGGAATCGAAAATCAAGCGAGAATTTGGCTTTCCAGCACGTGGGGAAAAGGAATATGTCTTTCTTTTTCATTTCTGAGGTGTTTGTCAAAAGTGATGTTTTTGGGCTGAATTGAATCCTAAGGCGAATGCTGTGTTAGACCTTGGGCTAGCTCTTCAGGGAAAGGTCGGAATCAAAAATCAAGCGAGAATTCGGCTTTCCAGCCCGTGGGGAACAGGAATATGTGTTTCTTTTTCATTTCTGAGGTGTTTGTCAAAAGTGATGTTTTTGGGCTGAATTGAGATATAAGGCGAATGCTGTGTTAGACCTTGGGCTAGCTCTTCAGGGTAGGCTCGGAATCAAAATTCAAGCGAGAATTCGGCTTTCCAGCCCGTGGGGAACAGGAATATGTGTTTCTTTTTCATTTCTGAGGTGTTTGTCAAAAGTCATGTTTTTTGGCTGTATTGAGTCCTAAGGCGAATGCTGTGTTAGACTTTGGGCTAGCTCTTCAGGGTAGGCTCGGAATCAAAATTCAAGCGAGAATTCGGCTTTCCAGCCTGTGGGGAACAGGAATATGTGTTTCTTTTTCATTTCTGAGGTGTTTGTCAAAAGTGATGTTTTTGGGCTGAATTGAATCCTAAGGCGAATGCTGTGTTAGACTTTGGGCTAGCTCTTCAGGGTAGGCTCGGAATCGAAAATCAAGCGAGAATTCAGCTTTCCAGCATGTGGGGAACAGGAATATGTGTTTCTTTTTCATTTCTGAGGTGTTTGTCAAAAGTGATGTTTTTGGACAATTGAATCCTAAGGCGAATGCTGTGTTAGACTTTGGGCTAGCTCTTCAGGGTAGGCTCGGAATCGAAAATCAAGCAAGAATTTGGCTTTCCAGCACGTGGGGAACAGGAATATGTCTTTCTTTTTCATTTCTGAGGTGTTTGTCAAAAGTGATGTTTTTGGGCTGAATTGAATCCTAATGCGAATGCTGTGTTAGACCTTGGGCTAGCTCTTCAGAGAAAGGTCGGAATCAAAAATCAAGCGAGAATTCGGCTTTCCAGCCCGTGGGGAACAGGAATATGTGTTTCTTTTTCATTTCTGAGGTGTTTGTCAAAAGTGATGTTTTTGGGCTGAATTGAATCCTAAGGCGAATGCTGTGTTAGACTTTGGGCTAGCTCTTCAGGGTAGGCTCGGAATCGAAAATCAAGCGAGAATTCAGCTTTCCAGCATGTGGGGAACAGGAATATGTGTTTCTTTTTCATTTCTGAGGTGTTTGTCAAAAGTGATGTTTTTGGACAATTGAATCCTAAGGCGAATGCTGTGTTAGACTTTGGGCTAGCTCTTCAGGGTAGGCTCGGAATCGAAAATCAAGCAAGAATTTGGCTTTCCAGCACGTGGGGAACAGGAATATGTCTTTCTTTTTCATTTCTGAGGTGTTTGTCAAAAGTGATGTTTTTGGGCTGAATTGAATCCTAAGGCGAATGCTGTGTTAGACCTTGGGCTAGCTCTTCAGGGAAAGGTCGGAATCAAAAATCAAGCGAGAATTCGGCTTTCCAGCCCGTGGGGAACAGGAATATGTGTTTCTTTTTCATTTCTGAGGTGTTTGTCAAAAGTGATGTTTTTGGGCTGAATTGAATCCTAAGGCGAATGCTGTGTTAGACTTTGGGCTAGCTCTTCAGGGTAGGCTCGGAATCGAAAATCAAGCGAGAATTTGGCTTTCCAGCACGTGGGGAAAAGGAATATGTCTTTCTTTTTCATTTCTGAGGTGTTTGTCAAAAGTGATGTTTTTGGGCTGAATTGAATCCTAAGGCGAATGCTGTGTTAGACCTTGGGCTAGCTCTTCAGGGAAAGGTCGGAATCAAAAATCAAGCGAGAATTCGGCTTTCCAGCCCGTGGGGAACAGGAATATGTGTTTCTTTTTCATTTCTGAGGTGTTTGTCAAAAGTGATGTTTTTGGGCTGAATTGAGATATAAGGCGAATGCTGTGTTAGACCTTGGGCTAGCTCTTCAGGGTAGGCTCGGAATCAAAATTCAAGCGAGAATTCGGCTTTCCAGCATGTGGGGAACAGGAATATGTGTTTCTTTTTCATTTCTGATGTGTTTGTCAAAAGTGATGTTTTTTGGCTGAATTGAGAACTAAGGCGAATTCCGTGTTAGACATTGGGCTAGCTCTTCAGGGAAAGGTCGGAATCAAAAATCAAGAGAGAATTCAGCTTTCCAGCCTGTGGGGAACAGGAATATGTGTTTCATTTTCATTTCTGAGGTGTTTGTCAAAAGTG